>JABFPN010001191.1:0-31974 GCA_022817305.1 Leptoteleia sp. ZL-2020
TCATTTATAACATACTCAGTTGTCGGGACTTTTCTGAGTATAGATTTTACATTTTATGTTCATTTCCAGTTATGACGTTTTCCAATGAGAGTCAATGTATTTTACTGAATTGAACTGTTATAGACAATCTCGACATAGGGAATAGTGGATTAGTGACTTCTTTATTAGTGACATTCAGTGATGTGAGACATTTTGAATTAGTGAATCTAAATACATCCCATTAAGTTTTATAATGGAATATAGCACAATTGTTGGAAATCTTTTTTTCACTTCGTAATGGTATTCTTCCACCATTGAACAGTGTGGAGATTTCTAGGCCGGGGCTCGCACTTGAAGTGGTAACAAAGTGTTCAAAAAACTACTCCGATTCTCTCTCACGCAATACTTTCTCTGTCACTCACATTAGTATAATAATGAAAGCGACTGAGGAAGGGGATGTATTTAAATACACTTATTGCATATTTCGCTACACGTGCCATGTCTAGAATATATTAAGTCACCACTGTCTGAATGTCACTAAATATAATTGTCTTGAAATGTAATATTACATAATTTATAAAGTCCCTACATAAGTAAATTCCATAAATTGAAATATCAGTAACAGAATAATGTGGTGAAAATGCTTAATCACTACGGAAAAAGTTCCATAATTACACAATGGCAGAAAAATTAATTTGCAATAAAAAGAAAAAGACCGCATTTTACTTTTCACTAATGATTTTTGACGCTAACTGGAAATGTCGCTAAAATTAATAGACCGTGGAGTGGCATTACTGTTGCTTATGTTACGTTCACATGACTTACACTTCGCACAATGCTAAGTGTATGTGAACGTAACATAAGGTACAGTAATGCCACTCCACGGTTTATTATATTTTAGCGACATTTCCAGTTAGCGTCATATTTTTTTAGAGACATTAAGTAATAGGGACATAATTTTTTAGCGCATCATATCATTTATGGAATAATTCATTTATAACATGCTCATTTGTCGGGACTTTTCTGATTATAGATTTTACATTTTATGTTCAATTCCAGTTATGACATTTTCCAATGAGAGTCAATGTATTTTACTGAAATGAACTGTTATAGACAAACTCGACATAGGGAATAGTGGATTAGTGACTTCTTTATTAGTGACATTCAGTGATGTGAGACATTTTGATTTAGTGAATCTAAATACATCCCTGTCTGGTCATTATTTTACAAAATAATTATCGGTATTATTTTAAATTAAAAAGACACGACTCCGTGACAGCAGACCCTGAACATTACCTTAAGGTGATATTATAAAATTATTATCCATTACATATTTATACTATAAAATATCAGAGTCGATAATGTAGTGCTCTACATACACTCTGAGCATCACCTTAATTTAAGAAATTTTTTAAATCAATTCTTCTGTCTTTCCTCCGTAATGCGCATGTTTTAGAACTAAGGAACACAGCGGAACAGCCCACTTGAAAATGTCAAGTGGAACATTCCCACTCGAAATTGCTAAATGACCTTATCGAGGATAATTTCGTAAGCTGACAATTTTTGATGTGTAAGAAATTTGATGATTCATTAACGTGACACAACGCGATTTATTAACGCGGTATAGCGTACTTATAGTTTCGAGCGTAATTCGTTAACTTAGATAATCTCGGGTTTTCAGAATTATGAGCAATTGAAGAACAAATTGTTCCAAATTCAATGAATCAAAATGGCATCCGCCTCGGTATGTGTTCTCCGTCGTCGTATTGTCAGCTCGTCAAATTGCTGTTAATCCATAACCGTGCTTTCTGTTTTATCATATTTAATTGGTTTTTTTTCTAGGCATGATCGATATTTTATAAAGTAGCCAGATTTAATTGGCCGATATCTTTTTTATCGTTTGGCAAAAAGACCTGTGAAGTGTGCTTCGTTTGATTAATGCGATTAGTTGTTACATGTATTTTGACACGTATGTGTTTATGCGTGTACGTCACCGCACAAGCAGATTTAATGTAAATTTAGTACTCGTTCAAAAGTGGTCAAATTTATTGACTTATAGTTAAATGTGAGCTCGTTTCGTATTTAAAGGTTGTTGCGCGCTAATCTCGCGTATTATTAAGTACATTTTTTACGCCGGCCGATTCTTGTGACAGTACCTTGTGTGTGTGTACGTAAACATAACCTTATATTTGAAGCGCTAAAAATTTCCTATCAATAATAAATCATTTAGATTATTATGATAAATAATTTTTAGGAACACAAAATGAGTCATCTAAGAGAATGTATTT
Organism: Leptoteleia sp. ZL-2020; assembly: GCA_022817305.1. Lineage (NCBI taxonomy): Eukaryota > Metazoa > Arthropoda > Insecta > Hymenoptera > Scelionidae > Leptoteleia > Leptoteleia sp. ZL-2020. The sequence continues at coordinate 2,268 of JABFPN010001191.1, forward strand.
TTGTATTCTTGAGCTATATATAGTATTTGTAGTATATAAATATATTGTTTAAATTGTTTTTATTAAACTAATATTATATAATTATTACCTTTAGTGTTTTCAATGTTAATATTTATATATAGCTAGAATTTATATATTGTTTGCTTTAAATGTATAATAATTTTTATCTTTCTTGTAACTAATATACTTAATAATTCTTATTTTTAAATTATTAATATAATTTTGTATATTAGGTGCCATTATTAATGGATGATGATACAATTGCTTTTGGGGAGGAGGATGAGGCACAAAACAAAAAACTCAAGTGAGTAATTAAACAAGCATTTTACATCAAATGTGTAAAATTTTACAACTAATTAATTAGTTGTATATATAATATATATATATAAATAAATATACATAAATTATATGTACTAATTAATTAGAAATTTAAGTTCATTGTATTAATTTACTTTTACATGAATAGTTATAAAGTTTTAATATTTTTTTTAATTGCAGACATCCCTATGTTACCCTTTTTCACCTCCTATTTAGGTTTACGGCAATTGTTGTATATATGTTTTGTGGGTGGTTCTCAGATAGTTTTATAGCAAGTTTTATCGCAGTCATACTTTTACTATCAATGGACTTTTGGACTGTCAAAAACATTACTGGAAGACTGATGGTAGGACTTAGGTGGTGGAATTACGTAGACGACGATGGAAAAAGTCACTGGGTTTTTGAATCTAAAAAGGTTAAAACAATAATATAACTTTTTTCCATCTATCATATCTTGTAAATATTATGAAACCAATATATTTATATTTTATGTAAATATATACCCTTGTAGAAATGTTATTTAAATCTATGAAGATACTTAATTGAATATTTATTAACTACTAAGAATTGGACATAACTCATTCAATCAAATATTTGTCATTGTTCTCTTAAGTTTTTAAGTAATATTTAAATGTCACGGTATTTGGTTTTATGTATTAAGGATAAATAAGATAAATTATTTCAAGGCTTTTAACTTTCTCATTTTGTACCCTTGGAGTTTTACCATACATTCTTTTTATAACATTGTCATGGAAAAAATATTTTATTAATATAATTGACGTATTGTTATTTCTAGCGTTAAGAATGTTAATATTTAAAATATAGTATATAAATGTCAAGATTGTCTTCTATTATGCAACCCATGTTGTAGGGTGTTCAACAGAATCAAATAAACCAGTCAGAAGTATGGATATTTTGGATGGCACTAATTTTATCCCCTCTTCTGTGGATGTTTCTTTTCATCATAGCATTAATTAGCGGGAAGTTCAAATGGCTATTAGTTGTGTGCATTGCAATTACTTTAAATGGAGCTAATCTTTATGGCTATATTAAATGTAAAATGGGAAGTAACAAGAATATCACCACAGCTACAAGTGACTTCTTAAGAAACAAAGTTATTCAAAATGTAAGCAATACTGTTTCTAATATACAATTTGTTAATTATTAAATTTATTAATATGTCTTAAATGTTCTTTTTTTATATTTTCATTAATAGATGGCAACAATGATGACTAAGAATCCAACAACAACAAATCCAAGTCAATCTTCTAGTATAATTTAATTAATCTCAATGTTTGTAAATGTGATATGTTTATTACTTTATTTCCTTTAAAGTAATGTACTTTTAAGGATTGTACAAAAGAATGTATACAGTATTGAAAAATATACGTGATAAAAATTTATGTAAATGCTTATTTATCACACACATCATTGTCTATAACTATAACTAATATACTATACTAATAAAAATGAGTAAAAGTAAAAAGTTGTATACCAGGTGTTTACCAGGTTGTAAAAGCGCCAATCTGGAGGATACATCGATACAATATTACTCCTTTTCTTTTACCTCTATTTATCTCTGTTGAAAATTGTCATCAGTTTTCAATACGAGCGAGATAACTGTGTCTCATATTCTGAAATAGAAAAGAAAATAAATAAAATACGAATAGTGGTACGTTAGTCACTATTTTATTGACGCCGTGTGGCAATACATAATGTACATAGTATTTTCTTTTTATTTTGTCAACAGACTCCTATTACACATTATTTCACCTTTTTGTTTCGTTAATTATTAATCAATAACATTGTATTTATTATTCCTGCCTTAGCCTGTTGTATTCTTTCTGACAAGAAAGTATCACAAAATAATTTCCCATTCTCTCAACGATATTAAATACTCCATTTACTTCAGTCAGTTTTTATTCGCATTAAACTTCCTTTAAGTTCATTTTTCATCTCTACATTATTATTCGACAAATTTTGTTTCGTTTTCTTTTTTTTTCCCTCATTTCTGATGTATCTGTATGTATAAATAAACTGTCTTATATTATTGCATTGAGTTAAAAGCAGCGAATTAATGATGTTGAGGATATACGAGTCGTGTGATTTTGACAAGAATACAACAAACCGGTACCGTCATCTATACAGTTGTTTTTGATTAAAAAAACTAAGTATCGTAAATTATCTGTGTCAGACGCGCTGTTCATTAGTCTTGAAAGATTCGTTCATTGTACAAAAACAAAGTTCAACAATATTACAATTTACTTACACACATCATGGACTATGCATCTGGCATTTCGTAATATAATTAACATTACAACTAGTTTGAATCAAAAATTTATACACCCATATTGAATATCTTTTTCGCTTTTACACTTTCACATCTTACATCAACTAAAAATCACCTAGGAATTTTTCCGCGAAAATAAAAATTCTACATATTAATCTAGTTTTGTAACGTAGAGAACGAAGGAAAGAAAATCGACGGTGTTACAAAATGTTTATAATTACACTTCGAAATTGTACACGATTGAATCTCAATTTTGTCTCAATTGTTGATCTTATGATACGTGATGCGGTGAAAGTTAATTGCAGTAATTTTGCCAAATTTTCGGCCGTTAAGATTTCGGAAAACACCGTTGATAACGATATCGACAACGATGATAATTTTAACGACAATCTTATCTACAATTCGGTGTACGTAATTGTTAACTTAATGCAATGAATCAACGAGAACATTTCGAAAAATTTTAAGTGCTGCTTGTGCCGTGAATCCAGTGAACAAAATTCAATGAAATCCAATAAACAGATATGTAAGAGCTTGTATGATTTTCTGTGGCTTTTGCACCAGATACATTATATATGGAATATCAAGTATTACAATACCTTATGAAAGATCAAAAGATTTCATAAAGAAATATTAAATACAAAATTTGTTTCATTATTCACAATGTGTTGTGATATTTCATATCCCACTTACGATTTTTCTATTGCAAATCTAGAAATTTATAAAAGCTCTTTTTTCTCATAAAAACCTGGTATCCTTTATCTAGGAATATTTATAACGGGTGCTTCCGCAATGTCTCTTGCAGAAACTGCACAGCAATAGAGTTTTTATAGGATATTTTAGTTACCAATAGTAATCAATAGTAACATATGGTGTTTTTTCACTATTAATAACTAAAATATTCCTATAAAAACTCTACTGCAGTGCAGAATTTGCACTGGAAGAGACATTCCGGAAGCACCCATTGAGTTTCATTGGATTTTGTCAGATTCCGTAAACGGGGTAAACACTAATTCTTTATCTTCGGTTGGATTACATTTTAAACGTCTAAATACGTATGCTAAAGTGTATTATAAAACTGTAAAAACACTGTAACAAAATGTATTGTCGGAATGAAGTGTCAAAGTATATTTTCCAGGGCGTACAGAGCAGTGAAAATTATTATCTAACTGTATAGATATTATAATAAAATTACGTTTATGTCGAAAGCCGATAGTGTTTTTATATTTACAGCATAGGTTTGAAAAAGTAGTATGTATATAATTCAAGTTTTGTATGTTCATCACTTTTATCAATGTCATGACGATTTTAATTCCAATTTCAATTTTAGTTATATGATTATATAAAGCTTGTTACGAAAGTGTAAATTAACTACTGCAAAATATCGTCCAACAATTCTGTATACATACCAACTATCACCAAACAAAACAGTGAGATTGTCCTTCCAAGAATTTTAGGGTGTAATATTATAAAATAATATACTATTAAGTATAATCAAAAATACATCAAATACATAAGGTATGTGTATATTTATTTTGTTATGAAATTAAATTAAGAATAGCTAAGTAATTGAATCGAATTTGATAGATTATTTAAATGATTTAATAAACTTAAGTAACTTAAATTAAGTAAGTGACTCAATTTAAGAATTGATGATATATTATATATATTCCCCTGGTATATATAGTATTGTAATTCCAATAAACAACTGTTGGACGATTTCTGCTAAATAATAATCCTTCATCTCAAGATCAATTAAATAAGTATTATGCGTTTGTGCATGGAAAACAGTTGTTAGTTTTATTGTCTTTGTATAAATGTTATTATTCGTGAAATACAATGAAAGTGTCGCTTCCTAAATTTACACTATTCACATTAAGTCTAATTTAGTTTTGTACAAATTTCTTGTTACTGTTGCATCAGAAGTATCGTATTTTATACAAACGCATTGTACAACGTACGATTTTTATTTCTCATAAGCATCACTTAATTTAACATTCGAGGAAATAGTTTAGGTGCAGCGCTGCAAATAAGAGCATTTTAAGTCGCACGATTACTATTTATAAAGTCTTACTTTTTAAATACACTTTTATAAGCAAATAATTTTTTATATAACGTGATGTAATTGCGTTATAATCTGATGATTACGTTGTAATACATTTTTTTAAATGTTACGTTTAAATTAATCATGACATTTCGACGGAACAATATTAATATGAGGACATTTAACTAATAATCACCGAACTTATAATCTTTATATTAACAATTTTATAGTCATTTTTATCCTATCATAATTTTCTGTTGGAATGTTCTTAATACTTCTATACATTGACTATTAAATTTATGTATATCTTACATTAAATCAGATAAATCCCGTTTCATTTTCATCGTGAAGTTTTGAGCTTTAATTATTCGATTCAATAATTTAAGTGGAATATTACGACTTTCGACATATCATAATTTATTCATCCACGAAGATGTATTACATTCAAACACAATTTAAGTTGGCAATTTTCCACTAAAATTTACAATTTTTGTTGATAATGAGAAATAATTGTTTAACAAAATCCCTTACATGATAATTTAATTTTACATTTTGAACATTAAGAAAGTGTGATAAAGTTATTCATAATGAAATTAAATTGTTCTTTTTCAAAATATAAACTTATGAAATGATAGCTGATAACGATTAAGGATTAAATTTCAATTTAAATCCGAATGGAAATTTGCCCATTTAAATTTGAGTTGCCTATGACACGTTCTCGTAAATTGTAACGAAATGACCGATGATGATTAATGATTGTGATGTTTTATATTCATTATTTACAATATGGTCCGTGGTATATCGATGACCAAACGCACATGTGCATAATTTTAATTACTACTAATAATGATCAGCGTTTGAAATGCATACAATTGATATAAACTTAAGAATCTAATAAAAGTACAACTTTTTTTTTTCTTTTATGAGTCGGTTTTTAAAAAAATATACAAAAATAGTATATAGTAAACGGCTAAAATTAATTAAGTAAATAGTTCTACATATTTCAGCACGGTTTACAATTTTTAAAAGCGTCAAATACTCTCGTGTACAATAAAGGCAAAGTGAATACTTTTTAAAATCAAAAATGATGTTTGCTGATAATTAATTCAGTTCAAACGCGTCAATTTAAATTACATAATTATTATTACTGTTTAATAAATATAATTAATAATCGTTAAATTTGACGTAGAATTTAATACAAGGTATTCTTATAATTACTTTTTTTAATTTAGTGCGTACACATAACAAATGTCTTAATAACAATAATAATAATAATAATAATAATAAAATAATAATGTAACATTTATAATCGAACATACTTTAATAATTAGTAAGTGTAACCTGTATCGACATTTTCATTTATAGTATAAAAAAAATAGGTGTTTTATTATGAATATAAAGATCATTTATAATTGTCATCTAAAGAAAATTTTATGTTCTGTGAAAGTTATGAAAATAGGATACTTTAGTTAAAATATTTTAATATTACTTTAATAATTGTTTCATTACCAATTGTTGCAAGTTTTTAAATAATGATTATGACGAACCATAAAATGTTGTGTCAAATTGATGAATTATAATACAATGATAACCGAAACACAAGTTAATTCATTATAAATCTAGTATCCTATAAGCACGCAATAATCGTAGATATTAACAGATATTTATGTAATACCATTACAATATTCTACATGAATATTTCAGTAGTATTGAACACTACAAAAACCGTATGCCTACGATGGGGCATTTAGTGGTATAAGAATAGCAATATCGCAGTAATAAAAGTAATGTTATAATAAAATTTCAAACTTATAAGGAAGCTTGTATTGCATGCTCCAATATAATGCCGCATTAAAAATCTTTTTAAACGATGAAAACTGCCAATAAAATTACATTCTTTCTTTGTTGGGAAAAGTGTGTTCTCCCATAAAGAAAAGTGGTACTTGACACTCTTAATTATATAAATAAATCAAAAATGTTATCAACTATTGAACGTGTATTTTCTAAGTCTTGAAATAAATAAATAACTTTGCATGGAAAAGAGAAATCAATAATGGCTAGTGTCCGATTGAGTAATTATTATTTGGCAGTGTGAATAAATTATTTTTAAGTTAAGGTCATGGACACTATCGAACAATTTTAATAACTTAATGTAACAATTTTTAAAGTAGCTTGAAAAATGAAACTTTTATAAGAAAGCCATTGGATGGTCATTTAAATGTAATTAATTATTTATTATAATACTTAAATTGGAAACAAGTAAGACGTCGTGGTACTAGCCAATTTCGACATTCGTATTTTAATTTCACCATGAAAATCTATATAAATTAAAAATTACACGTTTTTTATAAATGCATATTATTGTTAATTTATAATTTCAGCATTAACTTATTCAAGCATAATTATATATAACTTTTCTTTTTTTATTTAGTTAACAAATTTTGTCAATACCAAAATTATTTGACTTAAAGTAATTAATAAATAATTAATCCCATAATTATTTCAATTCGCTTAGTTTCGTTTACGTTTTATGTTTGTTTAAAGAAATATCATTTTTTATTTTATGAATATATATATAATGATATTTATGACAGATGGTGCTGTTATTTACATATTTATGTTCGAAAATTCTCGGTCCTCGATTCGGTTTCTCATACAAAGTGGGTGTACGAATGGAAGTTGTGAATTATTGACATAGGAAAGTTATATCCTTTTTATAACTACTTATTATATTTTATTTTTCATACAGTTAACGATCTATACTTTATATATCTCGTATACTCTATCTTTGTTGTTTAATAAAAAAATTACATTATGAAAAAAGAAAGAGAAGAAATACAAGAAAAATATTAAGTTGAAAGTGTTATCTCTAAAAAAATGTCTTCTTTAGTTACAAATAAAATTTGTATGAAATTATTTAAAAAAATCTGTGTTTAAAATATTAGGCATCAATAAAATAATTTTTATTAAATATAAGAAAAAATAGTAATTTGTTTTACGTTATAGTCTATATTAATGTTTCTTCATCGACGGAATGATATATTAAAAATCGTTGTTTCAATTTAATATGTCTTTCTTTTTCAAATAATTGACTTAAAATTTTATAAAATTGACTGCAACCTAGTAAATTTTGAAACCTGGTTGAAATACGGTCCCAATCAGGTACCCACGTCTTCCAATCGGGCATAAATAAATAAGTCAACAAAACTCTATATTATATATAATTATTATGTAATTATTCTAATTATTGTTAAATTATTTTGTCAGTTAAACATTTACGTAACTTTTTTAAATTCAATAGTCATCGGGTTTTGGCATGTATACCATTGCGCATATTTGAAATATGACTGGGACCATATCAGTACCCGGCGTTACACTTCAATTTACTAGGGTACGATCTATCCTAACAAATGTATAATTAGAAACAGTATAAATGTTAACAGTGAAAAGTTCTATATAATAAGAAAATGTATAGAAGATCGGCATATTAAATACTTTAAAAACGTTTGGTTGCAATTTTCTCACAAAACTGATTAAAATACGATTATACGAATAATTTAATAAATTATACTCTCAATGTAATATATAAAAGCCAGTCAATTATAATACAAGCGTGAGATTGATATAAAATATCAAATGATTTCGTTTCTAATTGTCAATAGAAGATTGTCCAAATGTTTTCGGAGGTATCGTCGCGTGCAATTTACTTTTGAGCATGTTATATCAAACGTTTGTAAACTTTTAGAAAAATTTATCAGTGGAAATGATGATATGTAAACGATTCAGTTTGCTCATACTAGAAAAATACCTTATATATATATATATATAAAAACAAAATTTCAGAATGCGCGCATTTTCGTTCACTTTTTCAATGGTATAAAAAGTGTTGCAGAGATCTGAATGAAGAAGCAAAATAGAGTAGAAAAGATAGAAAGAAAGAATGAGAGTGAGAGAGAAAGAGAGTGAGAAAGGAAGTGAAAAGATGATTAACAGAAGAGGGATGTTAGAAGCGGGAAACTTTGTACACGCGAGTATCGAGGATCCAAGACAACAGTACTTGATTTCATAACGATTAGTAATTTCATTATTTGTTACCCTTTATTGGTATATTTGTTTCTGCTTTGCCTATGAAAATGACTATGCATACAGCTGTGCACCTTGAATTCGATGTAGGCACCCGACATCGCTCATTCATACACACTCTTGCTGGCGCGGCGCGTAAATTGTCACAACGTTTACTTAATCTAAATAAAATTATGGCTCCGTATTTGAGAAAGATCACTATCGTGTGTAATAGGTAATTGTCGATTTGGCAGTATGGCAATTTTCTTGTCAGTGAGCTGAAGAATCTCATTTTCGTTTCGCTTAAAATCTATCATCATTTAAGTTCTGCTTGTGGAACTCGCGTGCTTTCGTGTCGAGAGTTTGAAACGACATATTGAACAATTTGTTCGAACGAAACGTTCGACCGAAACTTCGCGGGACAATTTGCTACGATAAATTTTCATTTCTCCCTGATAAACAGGAGCATCAAGTGTTTCCTCGCCTTTTTTACTACTTCATTTTTTTACCACTCCAAAATCTTCTTTTTCCTCATCCATCTTAAATTAATTACTTAAATACATTTAAAGCGTCCACTTTAAAGGGTTCAACGGGATTGAATATCAAAATAAGTCGTACGAAATATTGATAAATACGCGTTTAGATATGTCCTTACTCGAACCCATTGGAATACTTAAGTTTTTGTTCGCGCTTAAATTTATACGTTTTCAAATTTGTTCGTATGATTCGCTTTCTTCTTGGATAAAGAAGAATAGAAAAAATCAGGATGATAACGGAAAAAATTGTACTTTACGTTCTAGTGACGTAAAGTAGCGTATTTCTACGTCTACCAATGAGACGTTGGAAAGTAAATGAAATGCAGATCGACGATCTTCCAATTGCGTTTTCGAGTATACAAATGTAAGAATGAAAACGAGAAAAAAAAATAAGCGGAAAAGTGAGACATAAGTTGAACATTCGCCCTCGAATTTGTCGATTGCGTGACTGTATGGTTGAATCAGTTGAGCCAGTCGTTGATCGCTTATTGAATTATCTCAGTTGATGCTGCGAAGTGTGGTGAGCTGCGCGTTCGCGAACGGCTGGTGCGAAGAGTTGCCTTTACACGCGTCGTACTTTTGCCCGCTCTGCCATGTCTCGATTACGTGGTCGCTCGCCCCGATCTCTGGCCGGTTCCCTTAACTCGCGAGTTTCTGCTTGTCAGTTGGCATAATGATCAAACGAGCCCAAGTATTCCAAACTAGCGCGATAACAAAACTGGTACTGGTCCTAATAAAGAACAATTGTTTTTAACAAATTCATAGGTAAATGCGCATTTAAAATTGCGCTATTCGAACAATTGGTAAGTCTCAACTAAAATTAATTTATTATTGATTTCTCGTCGATGATAAGAGCAATAAGCCGTCCTGTTATTTGCTTATTCAGACACGACATTTATTGTCAAAACTTACCTCAGTTTGAACCATGGCGGGACGTTGCGTGCGTAATATTCGGACAGTTTGAAAGATATCGACCACACCTTCGTATTGCATGCGTTCGAGAACAATACTGAGCGTGATGAAAACACCCGTTCTACCGACGCCTGCGCTGCAGTGCACGGTGATGGGTCCATCCTGTCCGAATTGTTCTTTCGTTTTATGCACTTGCCCAATAAAATCAATGAATCCATCACCCGACTTGGGGACACCTTGTTCGGGCCAGTCGATGAATTGGAACTGTCTCACTGTCCGGCTGGCACCGTCGCGTGCGTCTGTTACCTGCATAAACATAAACTTCATTTATATTCAATATTAACCTTCGCTATATTGTATTGCTCATAATCCCGTTAATATTCTCACATATATTTCATTAATATTCTCATATAGGAAACCATCAAAAGACATTTTTTGTCATATAATGAAGACTTGTATACAGATTCAATATCTGTTACGAAACAAACCTTAAATTCCCTGAGAATGTATTGGGGCATATTATATTCTGCAATGGGATCGACGACGAAGCACTGATATCGAATAGAGCGATCGGATGGCCAGTACTGGTGGCACTTTTCTCTGCCCATCTCCTTGAGCTTCGTGAGCATGACAACGATAGTTGAATTGTGCTCCCAGAGCATTCGCCAGAAATCATCGGTCGTGTCATTCAGTGGACCCTGAGTTGCGATGTAAGCTGCACGGTAACGATAGCCATCGATTAGACTTGCATTAATGTAATCGGAGCCCTCGATGTTTCGTTGCGGTTGCAGGCAAACGCGAGTACACTCGTAAGGCAAGATGTGAACCAGACGGTTTTTGTGCTTGTTACAAGGCAAATTGGCGGAGATGAAACGCGTGGAATCGGCCTTGATGTTCGATAGCTTTTTAAACTCGAGCTCCATGCCGGTAATGTTGTCAATCTCTGGCTGCATCAGTTTCTGGATGTGGGAATGCAAATTGCGCGCGGGTACCTCGGTATTGCCGCATATCACGGCTTCGAGTAATGCGTCGTGGATGAAGATGTACTGATCCTCCGTTTGGACCATGTAGTTGCGTTGCGCCCGAAGGCAGGTCACGTGGCCGTATATGTCGATCATTTTCTCGTGTTTGATCCGTTCAAGCATAGAGTCGATGACGATGAAGCAACCGGTACGACCGACACCCGCGCTACAATGCACTACCAGCGGGCCACTGTCGGGCACGTTCAAGGTTTTCACTCGACGTAGGAACTGTAAGAAGGGCGCGGGATGTTCGGGGACACCGTGGTCGGGCCACGCGGTGAACTGTAACTGCTTGATTTCACGCCTCTCCGAATGCCCGACTCGACAAACCTTTAAACGGAAATGAACGTTAATTGCTTTGATATACCATTTGTATATGAAGAGAAAAACTGAACCAAAATTACTAATACTGTTAGGAAACTGTTTATATAAAATTATTATACTGCATCTAAAAGTGGGGACATATGGTATTTTCTAATATTTTTACCTGGAAAGTTCGAATGCAATACGTAGCTAATTCCTGGATGTCACTTATGTTAACTGTCATTTGTCCGTAAGTTTCAGCGCCACGAGTTGGCCAGTACTGATCACACTTTATCCTCGTACGTTCTTCCAGTTTCGTCATCATGACTATGGTACTGGTTCTCAGTTCCCAACACATCCTCCAAAAGTCGGCGAATGTTTCTTGCAGGGGACCTTGTGTCGCGACATACGCGTTCTGTTTCCTATATCCGTCACAATAGTTGGCATTTATGTAATCCGAACCGGGAATACTATCTATTGTTTGCAGAATAACGCGGGAATGATCGTAGGCGATGACATTAGCGTAACGATTTTTAGACGTGTTCACTTCCATGTTTGAGTGATCCCAAGTGAACTGCTGGCCCGGTTCTATAGATTCGTATTCCTGACTGAATTTAAGATTGTCATTTGCTTTAAGGCGTTCGATGTGATTTCCGAGCTCGCTGATTGGAATTGGCGGGTGCGACATCATTCCCGGTGTTTGGAAGTTGATTCGCCGCATTTCCACCGGATCGGACGGAGCGTGGTTCGAGCTAATATCCGCTGCCATTAAGGGACGAGTTACAGCTGCTTGGTCGGGAGCTTTACACGGTTGTCTTCGTCTGCACAAGTAAGAAAATGGATTTTTTAATATTTTTATTTTTTCCTAAAAATGAAACATATATGGTCTATGTATGTTTTAACGATTTCATATAAGGAAATAAAAAATTCTTATGTGAACATATATGTTTTTTCTAAATTCAAGGAAATTATTAATATTAATACAATAAATATAAGTTAATAGAAGGACTCAGAAGTACACTTAGTGTTACGTTTCTTATAGTCATAAAAATGAAAATATATTCACTTTTAATAGAAGTCAAGTTTTTAACCTTTAATCGAATTAAATGTGTACTTACTTTTTGATGACAAAAAGTAACACGAGGCAAACGCTGACCATAAGTGCTGCTATAATCGGGCCTACTACCCATACCATTCCTGGCTCTTGACCGCTTGTTTTAACAGAAACATCGGGACTTCCATCGACAGGAATGTTAGGGTTAGGACGGCGAGGTGGTTCACCAGGAGGTACCTCTTTCATGTCTAGTGATAATGGTTCCGATAGAGGGGAAGATGTGTACAAATGCTGAAACATAGTACTTCATTAAAAATTTTTTTTTTTCAAGTTTATAATTCGACATTTTTTGAGAAACTTGTCATTTAAAACTACTGAATATTAATAAATAAAATTTACTACTGTAATTTTGCACATAAGGTTCATCATTTTCTTGTTTTTTTTTTCAGAGTCTAATGTAACGCAGCTTTAAGTATAATTTGTTCACTGAAGTTGTTACATTTTCCACTTACCCTTTTTGGCGTATCTACAACAGCACGTACAAAGATTCTATATTTCTTATTAGGTTCCAGTTTCCGATTCCTGTAACCTTCGTACATTTCTCCCGTCCCCAAGTGAAAAGTGTACGGAATATCCCTGAGGAGGAATTTGGCAGCTATGTAAGGCATATTTTCTTGTTCTTTGCCACCTTTGCCGCTGATCATATCTTCCGTGAATTCATCTGGTTGTTTGCGATCCCAGACTCCATCCGCCGGTACGACAATCAAGTAGTAATGAGATATTGGTCCGTATTCCTCTGACGCTTGGGGTAGTATCACTTGAATCTCTTCGCCATTAACAACGCCATAAAAGTCAGGCTTAACCATAGGCTTTGGTGCAGCCATTTGAGTAGTTACCGTTATTTTTGCAGGGGGTCTGTACTGTTCGTCCTGCGGAACTGCACTCACATTAACATTATAAGTAGTAAATGGTTGTAAATCGTTGATTGTAGTTTCTAATGTCGTCGGCGGCAGATATATCGTTTTCCGTGGAATATTTTGTATTTGCGTCATTCCCTGAGAGTCGACAAACTCCTTGACGGCATCGAACGAGACTTTATATTTGATTGGGTTCAGTCTTATGGGTGGCGACCAAGACAGGGTCATGGAATGAGTTGACGGATCGGGTGCTTGGAGATTCAAAGGCACGTCTTCCGGTTTGACTTTGACAGTAACCTTGTTGCTAAGCTTGCCCAGTTGCTCGTTTTTGTATCTCGCGGCTACAGCAATGGCATAGGTAGCAAACTTTTCTAAATTATTTAGATCCGCCGATTCGGTCAACTCCACATTCATTTGCTTCCACTCGTCCAAATCCTCCACCGCCGTCATTGTATAGAAAATTTTATAACCAACGATTCGGCCACGATTAGGTACTGGTTCCCACCATACCTCCACACTCGAGTCGGACGTGGCAACTGCTTGAACCGACATTGGAGCTCGGCCAATATCCTTCTCGGTGAGGATAATAATTTTCTCCGAGAACGGACCACCCCCCTGAGACGTGTACGCTTTGACATGGAAAACGTACTCCGTGTTTTCTTCTAGATCATTAAACACTGCCCTTGTATTTGTAGTGTTTCGCTCAATGACAGTCGTGTGGTCGTTCTTTTTGTGGAATTGCACGTCGTATTTGATTATTCGACCATTGGTATGGTTACGAATGGGCTTGTCCCACTTAACGCACACAGTATCAAGCGTTTGAAAGTGATAAGTTAAATTGGTGGGTGGCCCGGTCGGTTTGCCCTCTGGACTGCTCCAGTAAATTATTGCCTCTTGACCGTATCCGATGTTATTTTTACCCGTAACACGGAATTCATAATCGACGCCTTTTTCAACTGCACATTTCAAGTAATGTGTTATTTATTGGAATCGAGTGAACGATATTTGATAATAGGGAAAATATAAAGGTCACTTACCAAGATCTGTAATTCTGTACGTATTCTGGGTTGCATTATCGATGAACTTTTCAACAAGTGTTTGATTTTTGATGCCATATCTAATTCTGTAACCCAAAAGATTCCCATATGTTTCTTCAGGTTTACGCCAGTCCAATTCTAGCGTGAGAGCATCGCGATCGATAACTCTGCAAAGGAAACGGAATTATTTAATAATTTCCCCGCTATAATGTGTAGCTCCAAAGTGTGAGCGAATTAAATATTTATTTAATCATTGAACATCGTACTTGACGTTGACTGAAGGTTTATTAGGAACACCGCCGGGAGTCTTCACGTTAACTGGAAGAGATCGTTGTCCATCACCTTTCCTTGTTAGCGCGGCAACTTGCACAAGGTAGTTTGTGTCAGGTTGAAGATCGGTGACGTTCAACTCCAAAGCTTCGTTTTGTTGAACATTACGCAGGATTGGTTCGTTGAGCAAATCTTTATTCTGCATAATTGACATTTGCTATCAATTATATACGTCCAAGGAGAAACATACTTCACTGTCCCTTATACCACCAAAAGAAAAATTAATATTTTACCTCGCTGGTTTCTTGTACATGAACCTGGTATCCAAGAATAACCCCGTTTTGGTCCTTCATTTTTGGTGGCTTCCACGATACGTGAATGGTGGTCGAGTTAATGGCTTTAACCTTAACATCTTGAGGATCTCCCGGAACTGTAACGCACAATTGCATTAATTGGTGTTCCTGAAAGTTCGACCGGAAGAGACATTCACCAGCCACTCAGTCATTCATTCATTAAGGATGGGATATAAAATTATAATAACATGTAAACGGTTATAAAATTGTAAAATACATCTTATAAAACGCAATATAACAAGAATAAAAATAATTGTAATCATTTTTATTCGTCTTAAAAGTAAAATGTATTGGTAGCCCTGAGGGGTACCTACGTATTTCACTTTCGCGATGAATAAAATATCGTACTTGACTCGAAAAAAGTGGTTTCAGGTTGGTAGCCCTTCGCCTTTGACAAGAGTTGCCAACTAATGACCACTTTTTTTTGAGTTGGGTAATGTACTAATGTGTAAAAAATTTACATTTTAAATAATGTAGCGTCAATCGTAGTTTGTCGTTTGTTCGTGGTATTTATTCAGTCCGGTGTAAGAATTGGATAGAAATTAAAGTCGAAACAAAAGCAATTAGTAAAAGATTTATGTAAGAAATGAAATCGCGAAAACAGATTAGTATTTACAAGAAAAAGGAGCAAAGAAATTTACATATGTTAGCGACAAATAATAGCTTAGAGAAAAGAGGCATCATTCACACGAGTGTTTTGACGTTGGTACGGTCAAACTGTTTCACGGCACACTCTTGTCACATTTCTACGACGATATTCTCCATTTGAATACCAATAATTTGTTAAGACATTGTTCGCTTCTCATTCGTTCATTGAGATAAGGATATGACAAAACGCAGAAAGTTTATAATTAAGCATTTATAGTGGACGGTCCATGATTAAGATCATTACCCTTGAAAAAAAATTTATATAGGTTATCATATATGCCAACATATATGCCAACATATATGCCACTTATATTACATTTTTTCATAGATAATTGTTTTCTGCTATTATCATAAGAGAAAAGCAAAATATGCATGATTTTAATGATTTAAAAATTGCTCAATTAATTAATGTCATGGACGTTCCAATATCCGACATCTGAATGAAATGCTGAACGCAAAATAATGCACAGACACGAAACACAGAAAACCATGGAAATAATCAGAAAAAATTTGACAGTCAACTGAAAAATGTTTACACGTGGAGTGCACAAAATGAAAATTCACGATTGTATAATTTTTTTTTTTTTCGAATACTTTACGCAAACAAAACAGCACGCAGAAGGAAAACAAGATTAACGTAACTCACAGAGACGAAACTTTAAAAAAATAATACTCCGCTCTCGATAACGACAAGATCTTTCTACGTAAAATACACCCATCAACACATGTCGGACGGTAGCAGCTTTGCAGCGAAAAAAAAAATGATACAGAAATGAATCAGCCGGACGAAAGCCGCCGCAAAAATCGCAATCGTCATTTGACAAAAAAAAGGAAAAAAAAAAATAAAAAATAGAGAAGATTCAAAAATGAAAATCACAAAAATGATCGTGTACGTAAAAAGACTCGTGACCAGTTTTGTTGGATACTCACATTTTACTGCTGCGCCCCAAAAGTCGCCAAAAAAAGTAGGAAAAATATCGTAAAAATGGGTGTCAATTTCGCACGTATCAAATTATCAATTATATAATATTACAAATCATCTTATTTACGAGGTTAAAACGAATAAACATCTACTGATCGTTGCTCAAACCGATCGGTCTTCTATACCAAAAACTCTTGCACATTCACGCGTTTCTGTTGCTCAATTTTACATTCGCGCGATCACTTTCACTCCATCTTTTCGTGTTTTTTTTTTTTTTCTTTTTTCTTTATTTCATTTAATCTGCACTTGATTACGCGCGGACAGAAAAAAAAATATCTTATCGACGATAATGAAAATTCTCTGATACGGTCGTTATTCGGTTGGTCCTCGGTTGCGGTTGGTCGCAGAGAGGCGGGAGACGTGAGAATATATTTGACATGCGCAATCACTACTCCAAATATAAAGTAAAACTAAAGGCTCATGTCCACCTGTTTCGTACCGCGAAGAAAGAAGGTGCCGCGAGCGAGCCGTGATTTAATATCTTTCATTTCTTTTCAAAGTTCGATTAAGTTCTGGATGTCATTTCGACGCGTTCAACCAAAGGATCTCTTTCTCAGCGTTGCGAAACATCGAAAAGGATTGTTATAAGTTTAATGCTGGAGGATATAACAAATTCAGAAACCATAAAACAAAATTGAGGATAACAATGATGGTTATTCGTTAGAAGTGTCTTGATGGTTGGGGGAGGAATGATATGATATCTCGTGAGGAAACTCGCGCTTGTGTGTTGTTCAAAAATCTTTTGTCTTTCAATAGAAAAAAAATGGTTGGATACGAAAACGAGCCGGGCCCAAAATTGCGGGCTTCAAAAACCGTCAAAAAAGTTCCGCCGCGTTAGGTTCATACTTTCACTTTCTCGCACACGGTCAGTCCAGTCATTCGAATCGAAAAAATCATTGCTTGACTTGGCTACTGCTATGAATAATAATAGAAAAAAAGAAATAAAAAAACTAACAAAACTAATACAAAGTGGGATTGTCATGCTCAGACTGAAATTACCCCCACCCACCCAGTCTTCGGTAAATAAGTCTACGAAATACACTGCGGAAAATGTGGTCTGAATTTATCTCAAAATTTCAAACTGTTTTTTAGTCTTAATAAAAAAAATAATTGCAGACTATTAGTTTTAAATTTAGACCTTGGCTTTTTTCGCAGTATTCTAGAAACAACCATACCCATTTTATGTGAACAAATAGGAAAACCCCACGTTTTCTCATCTTGGTACAATTGGATGTTACTGAAGGTTACTTTTCGAAAGGTGAAAAGAAATCGAGCTAACATGCAACGAATTGGGTTGTTTTACAGTAAAATTAGTATAAGACCTATCCATATTACTGGTTGCTTTTAATAGTATTTTCCTTCCTCATTGTTTTCTCCATTTCTTTAACAAAAAAGCAGGATTCCGGTAAATCTGCGTTCGCCCCAGTCTTGGTTAAGCTTTCGTAATGGATATTGGTATTCAAATGTGTCAAGTTCGTGGATTCACGATCCTTCCGTTTGCAGCCATACAGCGACACTGATGGCTGACATTATTATAGTATTAATCACGACCCAAATTGCCACAGGGATTCGAATTCAATCAAAGTCACACTCTTTCAAACGACGGGTGTAACCGTTGGACCATCAGTGGTTGGCGTGCACGCGACGAAGGCTACGTGACCTTGACTAGTTCCTGATCAGGCGTTGGCTCACCTATTCTGAAGTTTTTATACATCTTCTTTATTCTCTTCCGTTACTTTGTCACTGTCTGACAGCTCTGTTTTCTATTACACAATCGCACACACATTCACACGTGTCTCCAGCACGTGGACCGCGTTCGTTGGAACACGGCCGCGACCGGCTCGAGACCGAGACATTTAACAGTCGGCAACGTTTCGAGGTGCTCTTAAGGTGCTTATCAAGTGCTGGTGCTCGGCACGTTACTGTGGTGTGCTTTCGTAATGCGTATGCGCGTGAATTCACAGTTAAACACAAGCATATACCCCACATAAGTGCATGTTGATAACCATTAGCGGTCAGTACTTGGATCTAATGTGACCTTACCAAGGGAAAGTAAGATCACACCTGTTTACACGGACATGCAGATATGTTGGTACATGTGCATATACGCGGTGTCAAAGTGCCCGAAAAATATCGACGCTGTGCTCGTTTGCTGCAGTGGACTCACTTGTGCTTCACAAAGTGCGAGCTTACACGATAAGGGTGCTGACATATTTTTTGGTGCTTTACTCTTGGCAAAAGTGATTCAACTAATAAAGCTGTGCTGAATCTGCCTAGGTTCGTAAGTGCGCGGGGGGAAAGAGTAAGGGATTTTTGGGGATTTTGCTGCGAAATGAAAGGTGAAAGCCAATCAAATGAGTAGTTTCGTGCTTGACGTGGGATTTGCGCTTCGGTTAATCGGAGATGTCGGGACCAATATCCATGAAAAAAAGTTTATATAGGTTGCCATGTATGTCAACATATATTCAGGCATATATGTGGCATATATGTAAACATATATGCCACCTATATAAAAAATTTTCATGGGTAATTGCATCCTCGCGAGCTATTGGCACTTTTTTTTTGTTGAAAAAAGGCATTGGGGATGGGAAGAAAGAAAAAGTGTGTTGGCATGCATTGATCGTACGATTAGTGAAAAATTAAATACGGAAATTGCGGTACTTTTTATCGTTACAATGATGAAGACTTTCGTGCATCGGCATGCCATTCATAGGATTCTGAAATGACACGAAGGATTCGGCAGATTCAGCATTGTGATTGTAACAGGATCAGTACTATTGCAAATTTACTCTTTTGACTTAGACATTTTTTATAATTCATTTTCTGAGGATTCTTGGCTGGATAGACGAGATTTTCAGGGTCAGGTATCTGGAATAATGGTGGACTGTAGGAGTTTAAACAAACAAAGGCATGCTCTAAACATATGCAAAAGTAAAACTAAATTTCAACTAAAGATAGAAGAGCCTCATATCAGAGATATAGAAATATATATGTATGTAATATAATGAAGAAATAATCAAATGCGTTTTATATAATATTCTTGTGTGTGGTATATTCATTCGCGTGTAGATTTCTAGATATATATAATAATGTATAAGCGTATCAATGTAAAACTTGCAGGATGCCTTCGACTGCGCTTTTGCTTGCATTCTTTAAAAAGTCGATCCACGTGTTCGTTACAACGATTGGATTGTTTTTTTATAAGAATGATAGAAAAAGCGAGGGAACTCTAAGAAGACAACCAGCCTCTATTTAAATTACACGTGGTAATAAGAATAGTTGAAGAAACTAAGAATAAAATGGAACACTTTGAGTTAACCACGTTTATCACAAGAAAGAACATAGATATAATTGAATACACATTGTTAGGCTGTTGGTACGTAATGTAAATAATCTTAAGTACTAGCTGTTCAAAACCTGGATCATCCTCCTGCAAATGCTTCAAGGAAAGGCAAAAATACGTAAATCAGTATAAAGTATCAATTAGCGAGTTAAAATTGAATCCATTTTCAGGTATTTAGTGAATCGACTAGATTTACAATTAATAACAATGATGTCCTGCAAAAATGTATCAAAAAAGTAAATGTTTTTTTTTTCATCAAAAAATACAAAACAAAAGCTGAGCTCAAAAATTTGGTATCAGCTTCCAAAAATCCACGATCCTGCGGGTACCTGTAAAAAGTATTTTGGGGGGGAGGGATAATATGTTGTAAAAAATTGAGGAGCACATGACGCAAAAATTCCAAAAATATAAAATTTTGCCAGCCAAAAAAATGGTACGGCCAACATCATTTGCTATCTCTCACTGTTTTGTTGCAAAAAGAAAAATTGATGACGTTCGTTCAGTTAATTGAAAAAAGAGAACAGGTTCACTAGAATGCGCTCAAAAATGTATTTGCGCAGTTAAAAATAACATTAGATTCTTAGATTTCGTTTGTGAACATCAGTCTAAAAAGATATGCAGAGAGGTGTATATCACTATGAGATTCACTCGATTAGTCTGTTGTACATAACAAAATTAGGTCTTGTGATTGTACACAGTAAAGAGATACAAGTTGCGGTGGGTTTACGTGAAAAATATATTCAGATGGAAAATAATGAAAAGAAACGATGAAAAACAAATGGGATAAAGTTCGGTCTTTTGAGATTGAAGGGAAAGAGGTTGCACAGACAGTAGAATTTGAAAATCGAACGTACAGTTAAATCCATTCTTTTTTTAATTGCTCTAATCCATCTCTTGTCATTTCTCGTCGCTTAAGTTTCTTTCCCGGTTCATCACGCACTGAAACCGCGCGTTTACGAGCGGATTTTTGGCGGGCTTTTATATTTTTGGCACTTTAATAAGAAACGTGCGTATTTAAGTCATCGCTTGTCTTCTCCGCATGAAACGGGCCAAATTCCAAAAATATGACTCAACGATTCCAACGATCTCTCAAAATCATTCAATTTATTTTGTTAAACGTTACAATAGATGGGTTGTTTGAAATTTGATGGCGAGTCATAGTGGTACCAGAAGAAATTCGACAAATGGGCCCGGCATATTTTTGTTATTGGCCCGTCCAAAACGTTCTAGTCACATAAAGAATGCCGTCAGGTCAGTGATACGTACCGTCTTCGTGAGTTCTGACGGTCATAGGATAACTCGGTGGTCCGTCACCTACGCTGGTCCCAGCCAGTACCCAGATCCTATACTCAGTCCATTTTTTCAGTTCATCCAATAAGAATTGGGTGTCGTTGAGTTTGATAACTCGGGCTTCTGAGTCAGAACGGCCACTTTCGACGACTTGCAGTTTGTAGTAAGCGATATTTCCGTTGGAGCGATCGGCTGGTGGGGGTTCCCATGTGACCAATATTGACGTCGGGCTGATCGCTTTTCCGGTTACATTGCGAGGCGGAGCCCCGGGGACTGTATAACACTCAGTTGTAGGAAGGAGGAAGAAAATAAAACAGGCATTCTTATAAAAAAATAAAATTACCCAGCCGCGCGCCATCAATTTATTTGACTTTATTGCGTTTTTGAACCTGGTCACGTAACTGATAATGCATTTCCAATCATAATAAACAATTTAAGGGCAAATATCAATTTGAAAATATTCTTTTTACCTCTCCGTTGTTTATTTATTTATCTTTCATATTTCTTCTCTTTTCTTTTCTGGATTACTGAAGTATAACTTTTTACGGGAGAGCATTGGCAATGACATCCGACTTCAGAACGTTACAAGAACTTTCGAGAGTTACACTCTCTCATATATGCTTCGCTCATTTATAGGCTATGGAAAAACATTTATATGTGTATAAATCATGTATAACTATCATTTATTCCACGTGGAAAAGAGCATTGTGCATATGAATTATAAGACCCCTAGTAAAAATGGTCCATATATGTTTTAACAGCTTCATATATGGATATATATCTTTTTCCTTAATTCATATATCGACCATATATGGATTAAGGAAAAATATTGTATGTCCATGTATGAATTTTTACGATTTGCATCTCATTTCTGTTTTTCTTTTTGCAAAAGTTTTCTGTATAAAAATTTGATTTGACCGTTTCAATAATTTGATTAATGATTTTGTATGTACGTGCATGCATATGTGAATGCAAATAGATATATACCAAGTTCAAATCAACAGTCATAAATAGATAACCGCGGCTACTTGACAGAACAGTTTCCAAACGAAACAAAAAAAAAGAAAAAAAAAATTAGAACGAACAAAAAGGAAAACACATGATAACCTCCTGGAAGAGTGAGGCGTGGATTAGCGTTTAAAATAATCAAGAATTGGTCCTTGAACAATCGAAAAAGTACATGGATTAGAGTTGGCTTATGCGGCAGTTAGCTTGAACTCAATAGCACATAAATTTTCGACTCAACAACGGGTCAAGTTCTTTCTCAGGAATGGAAATTTATAAAATTAAGAACGGACGTATAAAACGATATACAATATATTTGTATATATATATATTCATATATTATTGAGAATGAAAAGAGGTGCCCAAAATGCACACATATATTGATGCAGTGCATGGTGCAATTTATACGTATGATATGTACGTAGATATATATAGATGTTATATATATATATATATAAAGTGGCATCCAAAAACGGCTTTTCGTTTGCAATGCATGCAGTCATTCTCACTCTCCCATACTTGTCGACTTGTCAAATCAAACGACGTGATGGCACTGTCGTGATCCTCGTTTAAAATTTTGTTTACTTTTCCTTTCTATTACTTTGCTAATTTATCTTTAATACTTGTCGCATGGAAGAATCCACGCGTTAATATTGTACGAGGTGATTGTCAATGGAATATAGCTTACTCTACTTGTAGGAGCGTCTAGCGCTACAGCACGTCCTACCTGCTGTGCCATAAATACGCGCGGTTCTCTGTCGCGGGTTGTTCGCCCAACCGCGCCACGGAGAATCCGCGTCTTCTAACAAAGGGCACTCCTCGCTGCATGAACTTGATCCGCGCTATTTCTTTTTCGTTTTTTTTTTTTTTTTTTTTGGTTTTGCTTACCGTACTGCTTGGTGCGAATTGGGTGCGGAATCGTCGCCGCGCCCTCTCCCCTGGCGTTTCGTGCTGCCAACCACACGTAGTACATGGTATTCGGGTACAGACCGTTTAGCGTGTAGTTGTAAACTACTGGCAGTTTTCTGTGGTGCTTTTCCTGCGTAACATCAAATTAAATTTCAAGACTTTCTTATTTTCACAACAACAAGTTAATCCCATGAAAAAGAATTTATATAGGTTGGTCCATATAAGCCAACTATATAAAAATTTTTCATGGCTATTATAGTTATACCAGGAGTACAAGTAAATGTCTGCCGTTTTTAATAACAAATTAACAATATGAAACTAACACACTGACAAAACTAATAATGTGAAATTGTTTGTTAAGTTATTTTTAATTTAATTGCAAGTTCCAATTCTGTGACATCGTATACTTTCTGTTTACCTTCTTTCTAAATTACTCGCGCAAACTTCTCCCACTTAATATAGCCTCTTTATTTTGGACTAATTATAAGTAATTGATGCCCTCTCAATTGCAGATTTCTCCTAATTAAATAAGGAATGACCTTTCATATCAAACAATTAAACAGTTAAACGGCGGGTATTTATTTATAGTCCTAGTATTATAAATCATTTATTGAAGTATATTAAATGTGCGGGAAAGGGTTATAAAGAGTGGTTTTGTATTTGATAATTGTTACCCCGCCATAAGTATCGTTCCAATAAAGCTCATAGGCTATTATATTTTCCGAGCTAAGAGACGGTTTACTCCATTGGAGTGTGACCGATGTCTCCCCGGTATCAATAACCGTTAAGTCCTCCGGTTGTCCCGGCACTCCTTGTTGCGTTTTGATTTGTACCGGTGGGCTCAGTGGACCTGGACCAACGCTCGTCAGAGCTTGCACTCTAATCGTGTAAACCATATAAGCCTGAAGGTCTGATATTGTCGTCAGCTTGTTGTTGTCCACCATCAGTGACTTCCAAGAGGCCATCGGGAGGTTCGGATCCGACGTGTAGTAGACTTTGTAACCCTGAAACATAATTAAATACAAGTTAATTTTTTTTTAAATCGACAGTACAAAATTAATTTGCAATATATACTTACTGGCATAGGAATTACAAATATAGCAATTACCTTGTATTTCATCGAAATGATACTTCTTTAAACGAATGGTTTAATATCTTTAATATGTAGATTGTAATATAGCAGATTGTGGAAAGCAGAGGTGATTTACATTTGCGTTGTAAATATAAGAGCAATATTTAATTCACGTTGAAATGTAAGATTATTCCAAAGTGGCTGTGATTTAACTATTAGTTATATATAGAATTAAATATTAAATTTACTTTTTCAAACTTGTATAATAATTAAGGTGTGTTAAATGGAAAATATTTTTTACTCAACAAGGAGGAATACATTAAATACAAGGTATACTAATTTTAATAAGATTATATTCAAAAACAATGACTTACTGTAACTTGTCCATTAGGAGTCTCCGGTCCATCCCACTGAATAACAATTGTGGTAGAGCTCAGTGGCCGGGCTTCTACCTTGCGGGGTGCTGTACCGGGTTCTAGAAAAAGTTGTTTTGTGCTTGAACAAAATTATTTATTAATGTCTAAAATAATGTCTGCATTGCTACAATACCAAAAAAAAAAATGCACATTTACCCCAGCAAAAATAATTACAGTATTCCAAAGAAATATTTACGTGAATAATACTGACTATTTCCTTTTAAATACTTATTATAATATTTCTTTTAAAATAACCCACGTCAAGACAATCTTACAATCGAAATTAAGCCCTTGGGTGTTTATTCAATTTTTATAATTAATTTGGTGTTCTATTAAATAGACTCCAGAAATATTTCTGGTACATTTCTGGAGTATTAAAAAACTACCATTGGAATATTTCCTTGGTATATTCAGAATATATTCAGAAAAAAATATTCTTTGCTATTAGGGATTAAATAATAAATTTATATTCACTGCTATGCAAAAGTATTCACGGTATAAAGGAATCATTGCATATTACATTTCCACAAATAATTCTACCAACTATAATCGTGCATTTTTACCCGAAGCATGTAATTCAATTAATGGGAATTATCTGATAACTTTTGGTTCCCATACAACTAATAAATCAAACAAATGTAGCGTAATCATTCGTTGCTTTTAATTATACGTCGAAAATTATCGAAAATTCCCATCAAATTAATAATTTGAGAACGAAAAGTGATAAAGAATTGGACAATAGGCGACAACTTTGAAAATCGAACGCAAATCTCGAGCAACTAAAATAATAAAAATAAATCCTACGAACACTCTTAAAATGCAATGTACACTTACTGGCACCTCCATTTGTAGATTCCGCTACGAGGAAAATGGATTGATTATTATCGGTTTTGTAAAAAAGTGTACGACATATGAAACCGCAAACGAATGCGCGTTCTTTTGCGCTTCCATGTTTGTATACGAAAGGTGCGCTACGAAGGGGGAAAAAAAGTACGAATGCTTTTTTTATGGCGCGTAAAAAAAAAGTATTCGACAATCGAAAAAATTTGTGTCGTGTCTTCAAATGCTTTAATAAAGTGCGTCCTTTTTCAAAAATGGAAAAAAAGTTCGCATACACTCACGCACGCACACGCACACGCACACACCAATAATACAGAGAGAGAGAGAGGGATAGCGATAGGTAAAAAATTCTTATCACTTACATTGTTCAAACGTGTCCGAGTTGGACAGCATGAAAAAAAGTATAGAATTTCCCTCAAAACCCGTATCAAAAATCATTTTGTGCAAAAATCTAACTAGGTGCAAAAAATGTCTAGTTTTCCTTTCTTCATCGCCGCGCGCGAGAAGTTCAATTCGAACCCGATAAATGAGTTCGCTTATGATTTATTAAACAGGATGTCGCTTTAATAATACATTCTTAATGGCACAAAAATAACTGAAATCGTTATTTAGGCGTTTACTTTATTCCGCATCCTGTTTAATATAAATGTGATGAGCGCTTTCATCGAATCTTTTGTATCTATCACTACAGATTATAAAGAAAAAAAAAAAGAACGAAATCTGACGTAAATTGGAAATTAATTGTGATCAACTGAGAGCAATTGAAAAATAATGATAAATTGGTGGCGAAATGAGTTATGAACTGTTGGAGCAGACAAAAATAAAAATTTACTTGTATCCAGTAATATTATTGTTTGTAACTTCCAATCCTTCGTTAGTAAATAAATTAGTACAATCTTTACAATTAATAATTTTATCGTCATTTAAAGTTAATTTATGGACATTTTTCTTTAAATATCATATGATTGAGTTATTATATATTAAAGTTAAATTAAACGTATGCTTTAATATGTGTGAATGCTCCAATTGTAAATTTAAACTGAAAGAAATTTATTAACAGTTGCCATGGTATTTTATAGTAACTCGATGGGTATGTCTAAATTCATCATGTTTACCATCAAAAATTACATACATACTTTAAATATTTTTTTAAATACTACATAATATCGCACCTTTAATCCCCAATCCCTGCCAACTATAGCAGCAACTACTAATAAATTTCACTCAGTGTCAGACAATTTAAACTAAGATTTAATATTTATTATCCACATAAAATTGTATGTAAGAAAGGTCCTGGTGATTTAAGAAACTGGTGAAAAAGTTTTCAAGCTGCGATAAGGTTTAATTTATCACCACATGTTAAAAGAAGGTAAATCCTTTTAACTATTCAGCAAAAGATGACATGAACAAGTGAACGGAATAGTGAAGAAAAATAAGAACCAAGGATAATTCAATGTAACGTCAATAAACTGTTTACGTGCATGGGAGTAATTGTCGATGCGATGGATTACTAACTTGTTTCACCAGTGGTGACTACCACCGGGGCACTTCGGGGACTTCGGCCGATAGCGTTAACGGCAATAACGTAAAATTCGTACTCGGTGTAAGGGCTGAGGCTTCTAACGTGATAGTACATGGTCGTGATTCCGGAAATTTCCGCGAACGCCTGGTCCGAGTTTTTGGGCTTGTGTTGAATGACGTAGTACTGCAACTGGTCTGGTCCTTTGTACGACCAAGTCAATTTAACAGTAGTCGCAGTGATGTCGGACACTTCAACGTTTTCCGGCGCAATTGGGAGGGCTAATACGTTGGAAACACAATGAAAACAAAGCTGAGTAAGCATCGCTTTTAGATCGCGGCAACGTTAATGGTGGAAAAGTGTCGAAAACTCACATTGAACTTTGACCATTGTAGTCGTCTCGATGGAGCCGAGATCGCTCACGGCGATGCAAGTATAATTCGCGGATTCCTTGATGTCGGTCAGTGTCAAAACGTTCTTTCCAACCGGCGGCAATTGGTCGTCAGGTGTTATATCTGTCGCAGGCTCTTTTCTCCATTTAATATAAGGCATCGGGGCTCCAGCAGCCACGCAGCTCAAGTTCAACGATCCATTTCGCATTACTTCAATCACCGGTGGCGGAGGAATTGTGAATTGCGGCGCCACGCGACGAACTAAAATCATCAGTTTGCTTATTAAATTGAAAGCTTGTATTCTTCAAGCAAACGGTATTAAAGTTTAAAGCAACTTTCACTTAGGACTGCCTTGTTAATCGGATTCGCCAATAATTTACTTCTTAAGGTGAAATGTATAATAAAATAATAAACTGTGGTACATTTAGAATAACATAATTGATCATTGCAAATTTTATCCTCCGAACAAGAATTTATAATTATTATTGCTTTTTGTTAACACATAGGAAATATCTGCAGCTTGTTATTGAAAATTGAACGCACCACAGGTTCGGTTGTGGTTGATGCACAATTATGTTCCACATTATTTATCATAATACATTTGTGGCTTTCGATCAAGTCAAGCAGACAACCTGCGTGTACTTTGCTGAAGTCATTGCGCGGTACCTAATTATTATAATGACTAATGTAACGTTTAAGTGAAAGTTTATCTACAAAACATAATGGATTTTTCTGCAGAAGTAATTACGTAATGTTATTTATGATAAATTATTCAGAAAAGTTCTTTTAACGATAAGCAATGAAAAAAAAACAAAAAAAAAAAGATTATAATTATTATATCATAAAGTGAAAGAGATATTGTCATATCATTTAAGATTATACTATATTATGTAGCAAATTTATGTAATTTTAAGATATATAATTTTTCACTGTGTAAAGTAGTGATTTGTTGTTTTCTTTTACTGTATATCTGTACTTTAAAGTCATAAATAAAGTAATTAAATTCATATTTGCAATTATTTTAAAAATACGCAATGTGATTCTAAGAGTGCCTTACCTTTGACATAAAGTTGTGCAACTTTGGAGTACTCCGTCCCTGCGGTATTGTTAGCGACACACTCGTATTTGCCTTGGTCACTCTCTTGTGAATCAATAATTTGTAACGATCCTATAAAAAACAACGACGCATAATTATTTCAGTTTGTGCACTCTGATAAAGTAGAATAATTTATTATTGTACATTTAATTTGGACGAATTCATTTCCTCATTACATATACTTGGACATAATGTTATTATTTTACTATCATATAGTTTTTTATTATTGTTATTGCTATTACTTTTGTTGATGTTTGCTTCGGCGACTATCGAGATTATTAAATAAAGTTACTTAAAATTAATTTCTTCAAAATTTAGTATTTGACTATTTAAATTATTTCATTTCGTAAATACAACGCACTTTTATTTTGGTGTCAAATTGCATCAAAGCAATTTGATATAAGAGTTAAACTGAGTATTTACCTTTGACAATGTTTTGCTTCTAAATTAGAATAAATCGTATTATAATCGCTTTCTTACAAATTGTATTATTTCCACGAAAACGCATCTATTTTCTTCGAAATAAAATGAGTTTAATTTCGAGGCATTTATTTTGAATTATAATTCCAAAATTTATAGCTTTATTTTGATGAATTTAAATACTCGAATTATAATTTATGCTTGATTTGTTTGGAATATTTTGTAAGTAATTATAAAGTTAGTAATTAAACTGATGTTATATCTGCTTATTATTGTAAATATGAGAAAACCAAATACTATTGTTGAGATCAGATTACAAACGAAATTTGTGTACATTGACTTCCTGTTTAAGGCTTTATAAGTCAATGAAAATTATAAACAAAGTTCAGTTCTATCGTTTTAAAAACATAGTTCACAATTTAATTTCTCAATTTTCGCGCAAACCTAGTTCGCAAAATTTATTACGCACGCATATCTTAATTCCCCAGGTAGAAATGAAATCGGGCATGCCCTATCACCTATAGGGCCCTAATGGGGCTGAAACGTGGAATACCTGAACAACGGTTTCCTGATTCGAGCCCTATAAGGGACTAACCAGGTACACTGCATTTGAGCACGTAATATGGCGTCCAAAGCTGGCCCAAGGAAGGTTACCTAATT
>JABFPN010001192.1:0-31970 GCA_022817305.1 Leptoteleia sp. ZL-2020
CACTTTATTTCTACAAATGTTTGAATACATTGTACAATTTTTGATTGTACTTTTCCCAACCTTGTCCATCATGTCCTCAAATTACAACGGAAAATTACAATATTTTCAACATTTTTCTCTCAGTGTACGTTAATATAAATATTGGTTGCTTCTAAAATATGTTTATGTTCCACTCTGTTATCAGAATAATGATATTCTGGGTTCTCTGAAATAATTTATTAAATAGAAAGTATTGATTACTTTTAAATTTTAAATCATTAAAATATAGTAATATAAATTTTTATAATCCAAAAAAAATAATAATCGCGAAAAAAACATTGAAACCGTATCTGAGAAATTCCCCTTCAACTACCCCAAAGGGCTCTCGAATGAAAAAAAAGCAGCAACAAATTCCCACTTTATTCGTAACAAATCACTTGACAAAGTGACAAATTAATTTCCGAAGGTCGTTTCACACCACCAATAATTAAATCCACAACATCAAAAGCCCTTAAATCCCAAGCCAATACATCATCGCCTCGAAATGTGTCCGCGATACTACTTTTTTTTCTTCTCTCTCTCTCTTACTCTCTCTCTCTCTCCTTCTCTCTGTCTCCCAACCGAACGTACGAGACGCTGGCAAAACGGTCCAAAAATAATCAAGCGTTCGTGCCGGAAGTACGAACTCGAATCGTAGGAGATTGGAGGACAGCACGAACGGAAAGGTGTCGGAGTGGGAGGGGAGGGGGGCGGCAGGGCCGTAACGCGAGGGAGGAGCTTCGGCCCAAGTGGGGTGTCGGTGGGCAGTCCGGTAGTTCTTGCCGGCCTACTTTATCCCGGTTTGGTGTTTTGCCGAGCGTGGCGCTGGTCTCAGCCGACGCGTAAACTCGATTCCGTAGTTCTCTCACTCCGCTTCGTGAGTTGAGCCGAGTTTGAGTGGTTCGTAGCGCACTGGCGCGACGGCCTGTCGCCCCCAACATTTACTCCCAAAAATAATAAAGAAAAAGGAACACACACACACCCACACACATACACGTGCTTTGTTTCGTTTGTCACGACTGCGGAGTCAAATTGGTTGATCTCTGGTTGACCCCCACGACCTGGCACCGAGTGTTTACCTAAAGTGCAGTGCTACCGCGTAACCAGTGAGTAAGGTGCGAATCATTCAGACGGACTCATTTTGGATTCTGCCCGCCAAAACTGTCAAGTGATAACAGTGTCAAACGATTATTTGCAACTCCTCCAAGCCAGCACCGACACACCAACGTTTCATCCAACCGAGATTGAACTGTGGCAACGTTGAGATAGGAACTTGTATCCTCGTTGACCAGCAAAACTGTCCAAAGTTCGTGAAAATGGTGTACGGTTAGTTGGTTCAGTACAACATTGGTACAGCAGTTTGTTCGAAAGTTGTGCGCTACGTGGGACTCGGAACTGTCGTGTTAGGAACTGTCATCGGGTTAACCAACTCTTATCAGTCTCAAAGCATAAGCAATCTTGCACCGTCAGTAGTATAACCCTAAGTTGAATTGGGATAAGACTTGTAACGAGAATTCCTAGAGTTCTTTTTCCATTCTTCTCTGGTTTGAAGTTGTCGATAGGGAATCCATCCGTCTGTAAGCGAGAGTCGAACCGATCGACTGGTCCATGCCGCCCTGTAAGTGTTGATGGGATCATTTTGCGGGGACGGTTTGATTCGATGAATTCAAGTTGTTACGTGTGAGTTCGCGTAAAAGTGAGTTTCACGCTTGTGCCGTGTCAAAGGAATGAAATATACGTTGAGGAAGTAGCCGAGCCGGGCGCCATCTCTACGTTACCCGTCTCGTCGTCTAGCAGGTCTTCCGGTGCCACCACCCTTTCGAGCTCTTCTCGCACTCTCGGCGGGAACTACCCCGCGACTGCAGCCACCCTGATGGGGGTATATGAGGAACGCGCCCCTCCCACTACCGGCATGCACTGGGTGAGTATCATCCTCTTGTCACTGGTACTCGTCGGCCAAGACCAACCCTCGCGAACTTCCGTCTACTAGGGTGTACTTGTCGCGACGAGTACGAGACGCTTTGATGCACGGCGTTGATCGTCGAGCGAGCGACAATTTGGAGATGCTCTAGTACCTGTACGCGAGTGGTACCGCTTTGAATTTCATTTACGCCGATGCGACTCGGCGTCAATTTAATGTACTGTCGATGTACGAAACCCAAGATAGTACGCACTCATTGTGGTCGGAAGACATTTTTTTTTTCTTTTCTTTTTTACAATGCAACTTCTGTCTTTCTAGAGTCAGTTGATTTTTTTCGCGCTCACGCTCCGTTGGCCATAAAATAATTATGAAATGGAAGCTGTTGTTTTAAGAATCTGGGAGGTCCCAGTTACGGTATTTTATTATTATTTACGAAATTTTAAGGCATTTATCACTTTTTTTTTTCGCAAGAAGGAATTTGTCCCAACCGTCGTTGATTATTATTACAAAACATCGGGAAAGACTACCGTCGCTTCTATTGAAGTAGTTTTTTTTCGCACTGCTGCAATGCAAACAATATGATTTATGTACATTGTTTTACATACTTGTGTAATAATTAAATAAATTCTTATTAATGTCAAGAATATATGAGTAACAATGATGTCTATAGACATTTAACAATAAATTTCGTAATACTGGCTAAAAATGTCAGCAGAAAGTTTATGTTTGATGAATTTTTATATTAGTTGAATTGTCGATATCTGGTATATTATATGTATCAAATTCAAAGAAGTAATTCTCACAAAAATATCATTAATATGATCAATATCTATTTTTAATAATATTACAGTCTTCTGGCATTGACATTTATTAATGCCTTGACAGAAACGCATAGAAGCATATGTAATAAATATCATCAGTAAATGCTAAGAACTCAGTTTAAATTTTTCATCAGAATTTCGCTATTATGATCTACATTAAAATATGAGACTTTTAAATAATTTTACTCGAAATATTTTTAACAACTTCTATTATATCAGTACAGTTTTCTATTAATTCATGGCATATAACATTTAGATAGCAAAAATTACACTCTTGTTATTTTATTTGATACGTTTGCAGAACAGAAGCGAACAGACATTTAAATATATAATTTGGACTATCTAATTTGACTGATATTATCTTTTGCTTCGATTTGTATTTGCCATGCGTTACCCTGAATTAAAAAATCTTAATGGAAAATATATGTAACAAGTTAGTTCAGTCTAGAATATTTATTTGAATTGATTAAATTATGAAACTTACTTTATTTATGTTTTTCAATAGTATTTATGGTGCGATTGAAATAAAATAAAAGTTACCATTTAAGTAATATGCAACAAAATTACATAATATCAGGTGTTAATTTACCCTTCGTACGCAAAGTTGAATGCTCTTTAATGAACAGATCGTGCAATTTTAAATAACGTCTCGAATAAGCCGTTAATTATCCAAAAATTCGCATTCTTGTTATTACATTATTGTCGGTATTTATATAATATAATAACATATTTAGTATTCGTGGGCGTTTATCGTTTTCAATTATTTACAGCACACTGATAAAATGATTTTATTAAAGTGATAACGATCATAGCAGCACAATAATCCTAGTTAAATTGACAATTATAACGGTAAAACGCGATATTATTAAACAACATTACACTGAATGTTACTGCAAATAATAATTTTCCACAGTGATAGCACCTCGCAAATTTTAACTCCGTAGTTAATTACTTCAATACAATTTAAGAACACAAAAGTGTTCTTCAAACAAAAGTTTGTTTGAAATGACAAGTGGAAATGGATCGATGAATTTAACAACATTATAAAAATCACTAAAGGAGAAGCTGCTGTCTTTTTTTTAGACGCATTTTACCATCATTGCCACGGTCGCTTGTGGTAAAGATAGCAGCAAATGCAATAGTCGCGTTTCAAGCTCGTTAATTATTATATGTACAACTTTATCTTTATATTTTTCTACTCCAGTTTTATAAATACATTACCGCAATTAATACTATAAATAAGATAAATCGGTGCGCGTGAAATTGTTATTGCTATAATCGAAATCCTTGCGCTAATCCCAATGCATTGTCGCAGAATGCAAAATCATTCACTGAAACAACTAATTATTCGCCACCTAAATTATAAACGACGCGAAGAGAACGCAATTCACCGAGCGTCCGCACTTTGAACTCAAATTAAGATTAATTTATCACGTTGGCCCCAGTCGTTAAAAAACTTCCAATGCCAGTCTCTTCCCTCGCGAATATTGACATCGCACATAAAGTAGTCCTAATCTAATGCCGATGCCTCGATTCCACAACGGGCAACGGTCTAATTCGCGTATCTCTTGGCGACTCTAAATTATCGCGGTGTTCGATGGCTATCGGCTAAAATGATTTGACGCGCGCCGACATTGTACTTTATTTTCTAAGCGATGGCGTACCTCGCCGATTTGGCGTTGATAAGTCTCAGATTCTGAACGCCTTGAACTTTCGTAAATACACTGCGAGGAGGAATGATTACTTAAAGTTGCGCGCGAGATAAGAGCATCTTGCAGCGGCATGTCTGGTTGTGATACTGGGGCGAGTTGTACCGACCGTAATTTATTAGTGCAACGTAGATATTCACAGTCGATTTTACTTGTTCCAATATTTTATTTCGATCCATTTCAAAAAGCAAAGGAGACTTCCCGTGACGTTACTGAGAAACCAGTCTAACTTTGAACTTTCTTCTAAAATTGTCCCACTCTGGGAAGAGGAATAATAATTTTCTCCTATTCGTATCTATTAATTATTGGTACGGGTGCGAAACTTTGTTCATTCATTGCTTTAAATCTCTTAATTTTATTTCAATTGATATATTATTCTTCGATTTCGTTGATAATTCTTTGTGGAATTATAATACCAAGACATTTGTTTTGACTAATGGACGAATACGAAATTAAAGGTTAAGATAGAGCATTATTCATCGGTTCATTTTCTGCAATTATAAAGTGCAATTTGAACGCAACGTAATCACATAATCGATAAATAAGAATGAAGTCGTTTTCCGTCTGTCAAAAACCTCATTCTCACTACCAACGTACTTGGACTACGAGACATACAAAGTTTGCGATAACCCAGCGTCCCGACCTCAACCGATATGTTCTTATCGTTAAAATTCCACGCTTTTTTTCCGCGCCTAGCTCCTATTCCGAATTCGCTACTCTCAGCAATTGTGGGACAAAGGTTTGACGTCTATTTTTATTGCGGTATTTAACATAAAGTCGTCGTCACTGTGAGATTATCTTTCTTTTTAATTACTCGGTGTGCGTTATAAAATTTATGCCGGAGTTTAAAACGAATTATAAATTATTCATGATTTGTTTTGAGTTAAATGGAAGCTAAGAGAAATCATATTAATTTCAAATGTAATTGATGTGTACGAGGATTTAATAAACGATTTATTTACATAAATATGAATATTGATTTGCAATTAATAAAATTGCAATTAATAAGTCTTTAGTGCAAGGTGTTTGTTGTGACTGAATCGGAACAAAAAGTAATTTTCCTGATGCCAGTGAAATCATGCAAATGATTAATTTGCTTTTAAAAGCCGCATGTAAATCAAGAGTAGACTGTCTGAATTTTCACAATTACAATAAATTGTTGTCAATCAAGATTATAATAAATTAAATAACACTTATTAAACGAGTAATTCTGATATGATTTCGAGTTTTGGAGTTCCTCGAGGTGAAATACATAGTAATTAATAGTTCAAATTTTTGTTGGTTCAAAATGACACTTATCTGGAATAATATTAAATTAATTTGTAATCTTATAAAAACAAAAAATTGTTCATAAGTTAATTACATTACAGTATGATATTATTATTCGATATTCGACTTGAAAAATAAAAGATTTACTATCCACATACAATAAAGAAATGAAATATTCTTCGAATTACAATATAGTCTCATTGTTTAGTTCTATTTCATAAAATTTAAATCCGATTTTGGCAAGATGATTTCAAATTTAAGAACACCAGTCTTTTTTGTCGTGATCTGATTTAAGTTAAGACAATTTGACATCTTCTCGACAAAATATTAAAATGGCATTCTGCTTATCTTAAACAGATTATGATTTCGAGAAGCTATTTATAAAAGTACGTTTGATATTTTGATTACAGCTGTAAAAAATCATCGCAAATATTTTAGTCAAAAAAGACGTAGTAGATATTGAAGTAATATTTTCAATTATTTATTTGATACTAATTTATTTATTTCAATTAAATTATTTTATTATTTGAAATGCTTCCTAGTTTTGAGTGGAGAACAAGATAAACAATATTTAGACTTTATCTGAATAAACATTTCAATTTGTTTATATACACAAAGAAAGTAGTATATTTTGCTACAAGGGAGGGAACGCAGCGATATCCCTCGCTTCGCTCGGGAGCAACTTCACACTCTTTGATACCGCTGCGTTTCTTCCTATGTAACGAACTATACTTTTTGTTACAAGTGCACACTAAACAGTTGTGCTGCAGATAAACGTTACGAGCGAAGCGAGTAATGTAATGTCGCGAACGAGTGGACGAGCTAAGCGAGTTAACCAGATTAGCGGGGTGGGGAAAATTTTACTTACCAACACATTTTATTTTTCACTTAATTTATTTACGTTATTGTAAAATATTATCATTAATTAATACATTTATATTCTTATCAATAAAGACTAATGTCTTTATTAATAAAATTCATATTAATTTTAAAAATTACCTTTCTTGGTATGATCATTTTTTAAATATTTCATAGAACACTATGATAAATCCAGATACTGTACTTTTTAATTTAACTTTTATCAACGAATAGAACTTTTAACTAATTAAATTGATATAGTATACTCTTTATGGTATGCAAATATTACGCATTGTAAATAATTTAAATTCCAATGATTCTACACTATAGATATTCGAATGTATATATAACGAACTGCTATTAACTTGTCCGTGCTCGTAGACATGCTTTTATTTTTCTTATATTTATTCTGATAGCTATTCAATAAATTATATCTCACTATATTACGTATTATCATTATGACTGAACACGCTTTCGCTTATTTGCCACTCGCAAAATATATGGTTATATATTTTTTGTCCTATTTGATTTTGACGTATCGTATTCGGTAAAATAAGCTTGATTAAAATATTTTTTTTATTAAATTGCTTTTATTATATAATTTCAGTCACCTAAACTCATTCACCATTTACAAATACTACACTGAGAAAAAAATTGGGATAAAAATTATGATACTAGATGTAAAGATGGGGACAAATTACAATTCTTGTCTTATTTAAAATACATTTTAAAAAAGGTTATCAGTATTGTACAAGTTACTATGATACAGTATAATAAAAATGTTCATTTCTCTTATAACCTTTTTTAAACTGTATATTAACTAAGACAAGAAGATGTCATTTGTCCCCATTTTTACATACAGTGTAATAATTTTTATCCTAACTTTTTTCTCAGTGTATCTTTTTTCCTGGACTTGGCTTTCTCATTGAATTTTTACAAATGTCTTTAATCAAGAAAATGTTATCAACAAATTTTTTTCAACAATGAGGGCACCGTTATTGTAACGATGATGGCCTTTAGTGATAACATTTTAGTGATACAGAAAAGTTAAAGCAAGATTTTCAATGGTAAAATCCGGGTACGGTAATAATAATATTATTTTAAGTAATAACCCATGAACTTTCATATTTAATAATGACTGACAGAGATAGGACATTGTGATAATAAAGATAATCAACTATAACAACGTAAATTACGTGACTTTTATTGTATTTATATTGGATCAATTCGCCCCGTAAACAGTTATTCAAATGACCGAGGCGAAACTTTTATTGCAAAATAATAAACTTATTGTATTCTGTAGGTAAACAAATAATTGAAAATATTAATTTAACTGTACAATGGTAAAATTTAATAAAGTAAATATTTATTAATGTTTTCAGTAATGAAAAGCACAATAGACGAAAGTAAACCCAATACGTTAAATTTAAAATTTATTCACCCTTTGACAAATTTAATATTTACTTAAAAACTCTAGTACATTAAATTAATAACAAATGTAAGTTTACTCACAATTATTTTGCGATTAAAATTTGACAGTTTCATGAAAAAATCATGAAAAAAAACATGTTTTTATGGTTCACAATATATAAAACACAACATTTCAAATAATAGTAAATTTATGAATGGTTGTTTTTACATTGACTTTAGAAATCTTATTAAAAGTCAACTGTCGCTCAAATCTTTGTTTTACAAAGATGCGAATAAAAATGTTTTACATCATTGTTGCCGCAAAGCGTAGCATTTTTCGTACTAATTTCTTTCTGATTGTACAGTCAATTAAATTCAAAACACATATGCATAATACACGCTCAACCGCGAGGAAAAATCAGCCGATAAGCATCAGGGTAGATAAAGCTTATATTTCTTTCGTGTCTCAAATTACAACTCTTCGAAGTGTGAATCCAGCGTGATAAAAAGTGCGAAAGAGTTCGCGGAAAAGCCGAGCTCGGTTAATTGAGGGTAATTTCGCTAAAGAAAATCGACGATAGTTTGGCAAACGTTTCCCCCGCTCGCGTGATGGCGGCGCATAGGAAGCGACTTATGCGTCGAGATTCCGAGAAAATTCGAGTCTTTGTTTGCGGATGGAGCCGATTCGTTCGCCGGGGCAACCTTCGTGTCCTTTTTTCCACTCCGTCTACGGCCCCTCGACCTTGAATTTCGACAACTGCAGTGTGATTTTCGAAACACTAATAACGTCTTCGTCACCTTTCGGGCACCGATGATCGGCCTGGGAATCGCCAAGCGCCGTGCGATGACTTTTTTGTTTCATTCAAGTTCGAGCCAAGTCGAGCGATTTATATTCAGGAGCTTGTCTCTTCGAGCAATAGCTCAGTCTAAACTATAATTAAACCGGTGCGTTCAACCGCGCTTACGCAATTTATCGAGCCGTGCCTAATTGCGCTGCTTCGCGCCAGAAAAATGGGCGTCGTTCATTGCCAGCGAATTCAGCACTTGTTACTTGTTTGCCACATTCAGTTTTACGATCTTTTCATTGTTATCAATTATTCCGCTGTAATTAATAAATAAAGGAAGCGCGCGGCTTTTGCCCACTCCGTGATTGATGATAAATTGACTTTGCTTTAATTTCATGCGTGCGTGCCGTTAAGTCGTTGAAAAATTACAAGCGAACGTTTCGGAGAACGTAAATCAGCTTTTGTCAATGGACCCGCGCATCGGTACCGAATGTTTATTAATAAGCAATTTATTCTCGTAAGATACGCTAAATGTTTATATCGATATTTTATTATGAGGAATTATTTACGAGTGTTACGTAAGTACTCGATTAAATAAATTCTTTTTCGCGTATATTGATTGTATGGTCGTTAATTCTTCACCGAGCACAATAAATTGCATATATAAAGTTGCATCCGCGATCGGTATTGGAAAGTGGTAAATTGAAAATCTCGTTTGACTATGACTTCGTTATTTTTGAATTTTATTTCGCATTGTGTATGATGTATTATAATAAATACACCATAAAGTAATCGCGATTGAAATATATTCGGCAAACTGTCTTAGAAAATAGTAATAATAGATTTTTTCTTCAGATAATATTGTTGGTAAATATAAATATTTTAAGCAATTTTAGATAAGGATAAAAGTAATGTTCCGTGTGTAGCTTGCTTTCCCGCATTTTTCCTTGTACATTGATATTATTAATAAAACTAAACAGTAATTGGACACGTATCTAAATAAATTCTATTTTATCATACAGCAGATAGGAGTAGTGTACCTACACTTGTACAACGTTTGAATGGCAACAAATTCATTTGGCTTCGTGAAAGAAAAAATAAAGTAAATAAGAAAAGTAGATTAACGCGCATGTTCGCTGGCTCAATAAAAAAATACTTCAATAATAATCCCGGGATAATCTCGTAATCTTTACAAAAGCCGGTTTTACGTACGTTTTCACGTTTGAAGTGTACACAGTGAGGTTTATTCTTAAAATAGAATTTGCTTAGATTCAAAAGCATTGCAACTTTTTTCTTTTTCTTTGCGTACTTCTTTCGAATGAAAGCATAAAAAATATACGATTCTTTTTAGGAGAGGAGGTTAGTGCGTAGAAAAGCAGATAGCAGATATCAAAGTATATGATGTCAACCATCGCCTACACTATTCATATTTATATTTACATATATTCATGTGTACATATATACGAAGTATACCAGAAAAGCGTAGATCCATCCACTTAAATACAGAGAACAAGCCTTTTATCTTTATCACGTGTTGCCTAACCAAGGAAGCTGATATTGTATAAAATTGTTCTTTAACTTCAATACGGAAGCTGAAAATATACATTTATTGTATCAAATGTTTTTTTTTTTCTTCTTTTTCTTCTTATTGTCGCTATGCGATACGACGATTCAATGCGGTATAAATATTCATTAATCAAGATTAACTCAATACGATGCATAGCAAACACAGCTTCTCCGAAACGTCCAAACAATAAATGACAAATGCAAATATCTTATCGAATTCGAGAATTCCGCGAGAGCCTTCTCTTTCCTCGTTATTTAAAGAAAGTTATAAGCGAATAAAAATAATTTATTAACAAAAGCAATAAAAAGCGCCAGTCAAATTTCGAACGAGTCAACGCGAGGTGAAAGTTGTGCATGGTGCAGAACTCGCAGTGGTTCCTCCTGTCCACTCTCTCAAGATGGTTGAAGAAAGAACGTAAGACACGTACGTGCTGACAATTTCGAGTGACAGGTATTGCTGGTTGTGGTACAGCTTTCGTGGGAAACTCAAGTTGACAAGACAACTGGTCTTGATTAGAAGTTTGAGATAGAATAAGAGAGGGACGTACGAGAAATTCATACGATATTTTCTTTTTCTGCCTCGTTTCGTTCTCATGTTAATCATTTGTCCGTCAGAGTCCAAACTGATTGGATATCCGAATCGTTCCGGATACGTTTTCGGACGCTAATCGATTGCGATTTAAATGTCCGAATACGTCAAGCGAATCTCATTGACCTCACCGTTGGCTGATTAATAATATTGAGACAGATCCCGTTCACGAATGATGACCAAGTCGAAATGGTTTTGCATCCGCCGAATGTCTTCTCGGAATTGTATATATTAATCGGGACCAATGATACGCTTCTTCCTTAGTGGTTCGTCCGAACAAAAGAGCTGAATAATGAATTAGTCGTTGGCCTTTTCATTGATTTAGCGGAGCCGGTAATGGTCAGTGGATCTTTCCCGTCGTCGCGCCACACCTTTTAAGTTGAAGACTAAAGGGGCTTTTTTTTAAACTCGGTTTATGACGCGGGGAGGTCGCAAACATTGTCGCGGAAAACGGCGATATCGTAAAATGCGCCGGCGCTGGTTTCATAGCGGATACGCTCCGCGAAACGATAATTTACGTTCGCGAGAACGCGCTGCGTGTTGACAGTTGAAACACCGCATGGCGGCAAAGCCGAAGGCGCCTTATAGGGGCGAGTGCGCAGGCGCTGACGTCCCTGGTGCTTCGCGTCGTTTCGTTCCTGACATCCATCAGCGTCAGAAGCATGCCGCTGTCATTGCCGTAACTCACCATTTCTCGCTTTTACGCGGCCTGCCTCGACTTCGTTATTTGTACATTTGCTACCTGTTTGCCTCGCCATTATTGCAAAGCCTCCTCGTATACAACGTTTTCCCCCTGCGCTTACGTTTTGCAACTATTTGGGAAAATTGTTAGCCGGTGGCACGGAACATTGAGAAACAATTTATCTTACCTGCATTATTGAAATGCTTATGATTTTTATTAGCATGAAATGGAATGAGATCGAATTATCGAGTTACGAATAAATCAATGCGCAGCTCTATTGTGTGTTGCGGAATTGTAAAATTATGAACTATTCATGATGCCAGCAATATCATCATTATCTAACAATAAATGAAATAAATTGGCCCGTTTCTTTCTTCGATTTATGGGATTTCAGGTTTGATTACCCGGGAATATATTTTGTTTTGGGGGAATAAGGAATATTTAGTATTTAGCGAGGTGAATTTTTGCTTTAATGTTATAATCGTAATCGTTTTTTATATTTAACTGTGATTATTATGGTAACTTATTATATTATGAAACTTATGTAATTGTAATTTTATTTAATATTGCTCTGATTTAAGAAAAAAACATACGTGTACATTTTATTAGTAGGTCGTAACCTTTGCAGTATCTACTGATATTAAATTACGTTATGCTGTATATAAAAATACGCTGGTTTTAATTTGAAACATAATATTATATAAATATTTATATAGAATAAATATTACTCTCACTGTGAAGATATGTGCACCTAAAACAGGCTCAACGGATAGGTTCACCACATCTGAATAATGTTTTGGTTTTTGAGTATTTCATTTCCTATTCAACTTAATAGCTTTTATTACTTAAAAAGGTAAATAATTTGATGATAGACGTGTACGAAACGCAGTAAATTAGTGTTAGTTCCTCGTTATTTGAAAATGTAATATTAAAATATGTTAAATCTGAATCTCAATATAATTTATTGCTAGTTCAGTTTATAATCATATAACTTGATCGTTCCTTATGCAACGAAATAGCATATTACAATTACTAGATTAAACGATCGTTCGAATATCATTATTCTGTTTGTATTCTGGTG
Organism: Leptoteleia sp. ZL-2020; assembly: GCA_022817305.1. Taxonomy (NCBI): domain Eukaryota; kingdom Metazoa; phylum Arthropoda; class Insecta; order Hymenoptera; family Scelionidae; genus Leptoteleia; species Leptoteleia sp. ZL-2020. The sequence goes on from JABFPN010001192.1 coordinate 12,710, forward strand.
GACTCAATTACATGCTTATCGTAAACACGCAACTTACTATGATACAATCACTTTAATTGAATCACTCGGACATGTAACCATGTTTAAAGCAGCCACAATATTAGAAAGAAAATCAATTAACATTAATTTTTGGAATAAGACACGTTTCATATGTAAGATATCTTAAGTTAGACGTTAGGGAAAATTAAATAATTCAATCAGTATAAATTGTTCAATATTAATACAATTAATTATCCAAATTACAGTTACAAATGGAATTGTAAACATTAACTATATATAATATGATAAATTTATTGACATGCATGAAAATTTGATTATAATAATAATTAGAATCCTAATGAAATCGATGATGTTAAATAGCACAAAATGAATATATCTTTTCTCAATTTTAATATGACTATGTTTTATAGGAATATATCGATTCTCTTTCCAAATACGTTCCCTCTGAACAAAAGTAAATTACTCTTGATTATTGGTAAGTTCTCGTGAACGAAGTATTTTTGGTGCATAATTCAATAAAAAAGAATAAATAATAAACTTCATTGGATAAAAACTAGAGAAAAGTATTGTTGATAAAATAAATTTGATTTACCAAGTAAATGCTTTAATGAGTAATAAAGCTTGAATACAAATAAAAAGTTGTATATTGTCATTTATCCCTAGCCGGCGAATTCACAGGAGCGCGGCAGCGGTTTGGCTTTGGGATGTCAAGGTGGACCAGCGGGCACGACGAGTGTGGGTGTCGGACCTGGGGCAGCCGCGGAACAACCGAGAGACTTGAGCCCATGCCTGCCAGCGTCGATGGGCGATGCTGCACGCCCGACAACGCTACCGTCGAGCCCACCGCCTCCACCGATACCTCAACAACAGCCACCGACAACAACCACCTACCACCGAGCACGAACTATTCTCCACCAAATCCATTGTGGCACGAACAACAACTGTTACGACTCTTCGACCACCCTCTACGAATCACGAGATTACGATTCACCCGGAGGTACGCGCTATTCTACTTCTCACACAATACCAAAACTGTATTAACTAAGACAAAAGATCTTTAAAAGCAGCTTTAACTCGGAGGTACAACGATTTTGTTAACTTAGAATCGATCGAGTAGGATGAAATAACTATTCATTATTAAAAGAGTTAGATTGAATTAGTTGGAATTATTTATTAATTGAGGTATAATTAGTTTAGTTAGTTAAATGGAAAAGGCTATTCATGAATTAGAGGTTTTTTTTTGAGTATCAAATGAATGAAGATAGAAAATTGATTTCAATTTCAATGTAATAAATGTTATTTGGGTATTTATTTATCTATTGAAGTAAAAATTTATGTGAAATGAAATAATTTGATATGAAACGTGAAATCACATTTTATAGTTTCAAAATTGAGTCTTATATTTATTATACAAGTGACAAATTGAAAGTAAGGAATAATATTAATGTCTCATTAGCTTCTTACGATACATGTAAATCTATGTTTAGCTAAAGTGAGATTGCGAATTTACGATAAATTGCGAGTTTAAACCTTCGCTCTGTTTATAAATATAAACATTGAATAGTTATTGTACAAAGAAAGTTTTTATATCTTAGATAACTATTGTGGTACAAAATGTAATTCACGACAAGCAGGTTAAGAAAGCTTGTTGGAAAAATGTTGAACTTGCTTGCTTTGAGGAATGTGTAATTTTGTTCCGCCGAGTAATGCCTTGATTCGATTCTTTTCTAAAATAACTTTGTCTAAATATAAGAGAGAAGTTGCTATTCAAACTAAATACACTTACGGCTCATGAAAGAAGTTTTATAACAAAAACAAGTAGTTTCGAAGCGACTGAATTAAAGAAAAAAACCCCCCCAAGAAATGACGTGCTTCAATCGGGTTGACTATTTTTAAAAACATTACCACTTATAGAATTAGAGTAAACGAGTTTTTCCGCGCATTGCATGACCGCGATCAAATCTCCAAACGAATCTAACTTTGAATTGAATGAATTGGATTGCTAAAATAATCAGGATTAACCGCAAACGGATGTTAAGAAATCGCTGCACAATGTATAAAACGCTGTATATTATTCATTATTCTTGATATGTGAATTCCCAGCAGAAGAAACGTCTGGGAGTTTTCAGAGTGCATTGAGCAATGCCAGGCAATTTAACTGGAGCATTTCTCTCCGCCGCAGGTACTCCGGAATACAGAAATAGCAGTAACTTTGAGCCCTCCAGCGACCTAAGCATTCCTTGTCAAACGGCGCATCGCCATCACCAGTCCCTGCACCACCACCACCACCACCACAACCCGCAGGATCAGTCATCGGACTTGCACCCGGTACCAAAACTAGAGCCACCGCCGACACCACCGACCATCCAGTCCGACGAGGTGCAGATCGGCGTGGTGTGCGCAGGTTGCGGCCTAAGGATATGCGACAGATTTTACCTCCAGGCCGTGGACCGGAGGTGGCACGCTTCCTGTTTACAGTGTTCCCATTGTCGCCAAGGCTTGGACGGTGAGATCACGTGCTTCAGCAAGGGCGGCAACATCTACTGCAAGAAGGATTACTACCGGTGAGTTTGGCTTCGTCAGTCCCACCACGTCCCGCCATCAATAGGACACTAAACGAGCTTTTTATGAAACCCCCGGTTGGGTAAAAATTCCCGGGATCACGCGAGTTCCCGTGCGCCGAGCTCGAGCGCGCGGCTCAATCAGAATTTTCTCACGTATACGAGCAACGCGCGTTAGATTCCATTCCGTGAAATAATTGCCGCCGACCGGCTCAAGTACAAGGAAATATCCTGTTCGGTGGCTTGGCTGCGGGGAAAAGCGAATGTTATAACAAATCTGATAAACGAAGACAGATGGATCACTCGCGATGTCGCTCACCTTTGTACCCTTCGCATTGTTGAATTAGTCCCACACACGGCATTCCGCTCTTTTTCGCCCGATAACGCAAAAAAAAAAGCACGCGCGGCTTTTGAACCGATCTCCCCCTTGAGTCGGCTCGTTTCGCCATTAGGCACCGCGGACAAATGGCCGGCATAACTGTTACAATTGGCCGATTTTTGTCCGCGCGTCAATTTGTGGGAAAAGGGCACACTCGGGGGTTGGGTGCGGGGGGGGGGATAGGAATTAGGATTAATGCGCTAGGTTAATTTAAATGTTCCCAGCGAGAGCCGTGGTTCTTGTGTTGCAACCGAACTGTTTTGCGCGGAGATGCGGGCGAGCGATAAAAATGAATCGGTTGCACCGGCCGCGGTTCGATCGCGTGTTATTTGGTGCGCGCAACTATTGTTGGCGTAAGCGATCTCGTGGAAGGGTGCAGAAGGTCGCGGAAGAGGGCCCCACACGGAGTTATATTAGCGTATTGGCCTCAACTCGTCGATTCGCACACACGGGGCCCGATATTCCCTATGTAGACCGGCGGCCCGTCCGTGGACTAATGGTCACGACTCGACCATTTACCTCCGGCGAAGCGTCGATTCTTGATAAGTAAATCACCGCCGATCTACGCTTCACGACCCGGCAATACGTGCGAATGCCCGCCGAGCCTTCTCTGTGAGCGACACGTACACACACGCAAGCCGGCCACGTATCGCGGCTGGATGTCGTGAACCTATCACTCAATCCGGCCGGTCATTAAAGGCCCCCGGGAATTGCGAGGAAGATCTCAAATATGACGATTTTTTTCCGGCCCGAACAATGGTGCGCGGCCCGTTCGATGAAAAATTCCTACTGTGGGAAACGCGACTTTTGTTAAACAATTCCGCTGGCGCGCTCAGGCTGCGCGGGGGAATTGTGCCGCGTCCAAAAGGGCATAAGAATGCATTTGATTGGACTGCTATCCGTAAGGAAACTCATTCGCCGGCAACATTTTCTAAATTAGATTAGGCGAAACTGGTCGGACTGGTTGGAGCGATCAATCAAAAACAATATAGGTTACGTTCCATCGTTGAAAAACCATCGAGGCCATTCAATTACACATCGCGGACTTGCAATCGGGACCGTTGATTAAGGATCAATCGCAAAAAGTGCCTTTGAGGAAAGCAAAAGCGAGCCAGCGGATGGGATATCGCGCGAGCCGGAGGGAAAACGTCGCGAGGCTGACAACGCCGGGCACACGAGACGCGAGCCGACGGGAAAGACAAAGAGGGGCCGGCGAGCAAGTTTCTCCCCGGTAAACAATGCGCGTTAGTTGGACTCGCGTCAAATTCGTATGATGCGCTCAGCAGGCCGCGACGCGCGCACGCTGACGGTGACTTTGGTGGCGAGAGAAGTCGCGGCGAGCGTGGCGCGATACGCCGAGGAGAAACGGCTCGGGTTTTCGGCCGGCAAGTCTTATCTCGGTTAGTCGCATGTGCGATCTATCTGCACCGAGGGTCCGCTAGCTCGTTATTAAACGGAGTCCTTGCGTGTGCACGTCCGGTGCGCGCGATCCTCGCCGCGCCACGGCACCGGGAAGATTACAATAATTTGTCGCAGTTCCTGATTGATTCGAATTTAATATTCGTTTTGGTACTAGCCGCGCCGTCCGCATTATTTGACCGGCCATAATAAACGTACGCCGCGTACGTACAATTAACCGGTTTCTTTTTCAAGCCGGCTCATTAATTATTCTATCAATGCTGATTACCATTTTTCCTACGAATAGTTCGAAGTAGCGTAGCGTATATCCATCATTTCCTGCTGAATAAGTCGGGCCTGATTATACAAAATGGACCACCCTGTACATAGTTTCTTTGCGTGATGCTTCGGGCCGGCCGGGTGGCTTCGTCATAAAAATTGCTTGCGCGTAAAGAGATCGTTACTCGGCACGGTAAGAGCTTCCTGGATGGTTCCGTTCCTTCTGCAGTCGCGCCACAAAGTAATTCCGGATGGTAATCGAAGCGTGTCCACCCATCTGATTTTCGTTCGTGTTAAGCGATAACGCGCATTAAACGTATTTGAAGAATCAAAATTACAATGCACATAATAATACCCCCCGAGATAATCGCGGCGTCGCTCGGCGAAGGGGAAGTCGCCGATAATCGCGCACTGCGACATCCTCCGCGACCTTCGTCAAAAGCGACGCGACGCGGACCAAGACGGTCGTTAATTTCTCCGCACGTCAATTCAATTGTCCGCGATATCGATCGTCGCGTGACCATCGCGATTACGGACGCGTTCGGTTTGTTTTTTCCATCGAACGTTTCAATTTCGCGACCAACAATTCTTCTTCCTTTTATTTTTTTTCTTTTTTTTTCTCTTTTATGTAACTTTGCATTATCGGGCCGCGTGACGCAAGGCTTCCTTCATAAAACGCTTTACGGTGTTCGATGTGGTAAATCGAAGGAGGCCCGGCCACAATAAATCCATTAAAGTTTCGCAGAAGCAGCGGCGGTCTTCGCAAAACGCTCCGAGCGCACGTGCGAAATATTTAGTTACTCGCTTATAAAAGGTGCACGGTAGGCGATACATTTTTCATACGTTTTATTCTTTTATTGGCGTTTTACGTATGCGGACAGTGAATCGCAATAAGCGGTCGCAAGGAGAGGAAAGAAGAAGAAGAAGAAGAAAAAAAAAAAAGAATCGACGCGCAGTTTGATGTTGCGCAACATATCTCTGCGAGCGTACAGTGCATTTGCCATCGACAAAAAGGCGCGCGATAAATTATGCATGTCCTGAGCAAGTCGTCCCACGTGATACCAGTACGAGAGTTTGCTCGTTAAATAATGAACGCGACAGAACGGGAGGACCGAGTTTCATCGGCTTTGACGATCCAACGTCGGTCGAAATCATTCGAGCTCCTCCGCGCGGAATAAACTCAAAAATCTCCGGGAAAAACATATTTGCACGTTTCAATAAATCAGTCGACGTTGCGCGAGCGCGAGCCCGAGACGGCGGTTACAAAAAAATTCGACGCCGTCGAATCGAAAAGTAACCCATTTCGACACGGTTTTCACTTCTTAATGGTCGAGCATCGAAGATAAGGCGTGTACTCCATTCACAGACACGAATGCCGGGAACAAACAAACAAACAAATGAATGAATCAATGAATGAATAACATATTCGGAGCAACTATTGCCCGGCGTTATTGCGCGATGGTACGGCCGAACATTTTACATATTTCATCGGGCCTTCGAGTCCCGATGGTGATTTTCTTTTTCTCCGGCTGCGCTAACGTTGAAAACAACTTAAATCAACAACTCGCAAAAGGAAATAGCCAAAGTGGTAATTGAGCCATCATCCTTGCTTGCTCAACACAAATATTTCAGCGCACGGGACTCTACCCAGTCATAATTTAGCACTCATAATTAAGATGTTACTCTCGCGAACGTGCAACTTCTACCTGCTTTCCTCGCTTCCTCTTCCGTTTCGCCCCGTGCCAAATTTATGAATGCCTCTACGAAATTTGTTTTTTATTCGCAACTTTCCTCCGTGACTATTGATCCACGACTTCTTCCGCGAGCATTCACGCGATATGTTCCCAGTCGTATTACGAGGATAAACATTAAAAGTTTATTGTTTACAATCTGTAAGGCAGGATTGAACGGTTTAATTCAGTTAACAAATAAAATATTAAAAGATCGTTATCTCCGTTAGATGGATGGTGGGGAATGAACGTCGATGGGAGCGGAAAATGATCGGAGCATTTTATTGAAGTAAAATCACTTTAATTCACATTTACGTCTTACGTGCGAAGCTGTGGGAAATATCACCTGCTCCGAGTGTAATTATTAATTTCCTATTGATATCCTTTTTATTGCGCTAATGCATGCGGGTTGCTAATTTATTTATTTCCAAATGTGCCATAATTTAAGTCCAATGAAACGACGTTATAGGAACTCAACGGGCAATAAATATAGCAACAATTACAACGCAGAAATGCGCCTTCGCAGCTTTGTGCGCAGGAATTTTCATCCGCGCGAAGGATTCTCAAACATTCTAACTCGGCGAACGAATTCGATATATCGCAGCAGGGGTCCTCCCTCCTCTCGCAAGTATCTCGCAAGGTCACGCGGAGTCGTGTGTCTACTACAAAATCGTGGAATGTCACCGCATAAACCATTCCTACAAAAGTATCAGGTTACCAGAAGACCAAGTTCCTCCAATGCACATTTGTACTCGTACACACACGATATACATATAAATACACAATCATTTGCGGCTCACTCGCGCGCGATACATCTTTCGCATAACACGTTAATCCGTCTTCCCGGTTTTCACACACCCTCTACGGTCTCTCGCGCACGGCAACTCGAACGCAAAACAAAACCGCAATCAACTGGGCACACACACACAAAAAAAAGGAGAAAGAAACGCCTTATTCCACCCCGCGCATTTTCATAATTTCACAATTATACCAAAAGCATCGTATCGCAGATCTCAAACAATTACACCTAAACACTCGACGAGTCTCCCAGGAAACGGGAGCATTTCGCGGAGCGACTGCTTTAAACGGTGCCGAGATGTGTGCGCTAATTCATTCACATTGTTCGTACCTTTATACATATGGATGTCAGAGGCATCTGCCGCGATTGAAAAAAAACGAAGGAAAGAGGGAAAAAAATGCAACATAACAAGCTACCAAGCGGTGCCCTTGAACGGCGTGCGGCAGTTAACGCGTGGGACCGTGCCGGCGCCGCTGTCCAACACTAATCTCTCGAGATCGTACCCCGTCAAACGGATTTTTGTTTTTTGTTTTATTCAAATTCTCTTTTATATTTCGCAACGCTCAATTCAATACTCCTATTTACATCCGTACGACGCGATTTTGTCAGGTTTTATTTTCCCCACTGGTACGAAGAGTGCCGAACAACACGAGTTTCGTCGCAAAATCTAACATTCACGTGCGTTGCGAATTTATGGGCACGCACTTACGTGCGAATCGCCGTAACTCATGCAAACGTCGCGAAGAAAAGTGCGCGGACGGAGAATCCATTAACACGTGATTCATAATATTCATTAAAGGCGTGTCGATACGGAGCGGAGGAAAAAGAAGCAGCAAGGCTCTCTCGAGGGCGAGGAAGAGTGCACGTGAGGGAGAAAGAGAGAGAGGGAGGGGGGGGGGAGAGGGCGTGCGATTTGCATCGGTGTCCCGGAGGAGGAAGAAAGGTGGCGAAGGAAAACCACGCGCTCAGCCGAGTGTGCGAACGCGCCGCGAGCGGTCCGCGCCGGCATAAAAGATTTCCGACTCTTTGTGAAGACTCACGCGTACACGTATATGGGCTTTTTCTCGCACGCTTCATAATAGACACACGTTGTATAATAATGTAACGCATATGGCGCATCTTGTAAAACTCTGCGGGTCGTCTCGTGGCGCAAAACCATGAATGAGGTTACTCCCAGTTGCGCGGCCCATTCAGTGCGCCGCTGGCCACCGCTCGCAGGGGAAAAACAACCGAACGCGCGGCTCCCTCTTCCTGGATTCGCTTTGGAAGACGCTCGCAGGCTTTTGACGCTCCACGGCTATGTTACCGGCCGGACGAGTCGATTACGCAACGCCATTCGACAGATCCGATTAAGCGCAAAATATGCGGACCCCGGGCGCGGGATCATCGCCGAACAATGGCTTCCGAGTCAATGGGCCCTGATGCGAAAACATTCGACGGCTAATGCCGTCAACCACGAGACGCCTTGCGATTTCGTTGGGACTCCCGGAAAATGAGATCAGCCCCGGAGTTTAACGCCTAATTTCATCAGCCCCCGGGAGCTGGGATCCACTTACGGTTACTTTGGCGGAATTCTCGCCGGTTGGAGGCCAACATTCGGCGCAGCATTCCTCAATGGGGTTTGACGTTTGGATACAAATTACAGAAATCATTATTCAAAGTCAGTGGCGAGGACCATTATAGTGCGTGCGCTCACGCCTTTCCTCTTCTGTATCACCTCAACCCCCTTGACTCCGACAGAGACGTCTTGATCTGTGCTCAGCGGGACGCTGTGTCGCAGCGTCGAGATACCGCAGTGCCGGCGGCAGCCTCGCAGCAAATTTTCAGACATAACAACATTAATAGTGTACGTATAAATAGTATACTGTGTCGCTGAATATTGCGCCTTCAATGGGTAACAGTACTTTCCGTTGTACTTTCTCACGATTGCGTATCGTCATACGTGACAAAAGATATAAATATAAGTACGAATCCGAAATGCAGCTTGTACCGCGTGCGAAGATATCGTAAGGCAAGTTAATATAGTGAGAATAGCGCTAAAATAGTACGATTGGTTTATACACGGGGAGAAAAATTATGCAACAAATTGTAACACTTTGTCGTGCAGTGGGGATAAAATTCTTTTTTTTTTTTTTAATGTCATATTTAGCATATATTATTAAATAGATTAGAAGACAAACTACTATTTTTATCTACATCGGGTCGTAATAACTTGAACAGTTCTCATAACCTACTTAATAATATGTGTTAAATATAACAAGTAAGAAGATAGTGCAATTATTTTTTCCCCACTTTTTTGGTGCTACAGTATATTTGATTTAAAAAAAAAAGTCGAGAAAGATTGTAAAATTGTTAGTTGGTTAATTTTAGATTAGATTAAACTGAGAGAATAATTTTTGGAAAAATTGTAATCTTTTTTTATATTTCGAAGACATAACGGATAATACTACAAAAGTGCAGTAAAAAATTATAAAATTTATTCATAAAAGACGTAAATAGTATGATTTTTCAGTTTGTTCTTAGAAATCTTTTTGCAACCTAGTCCATCGTGTCCTCAAATTACAACTAAAAACTTCATTGTTTTACAATTTTTCTCTCAGTGCAATGTGTAAATCCAGTCAGTAACCCAAGGTATATTTCAGTTCATGTTATAAATTTAAAACAGATGTACATTGTTACTGGAAAAATATGAAATCGCGTACGGATTTGAGAGCCACTTATAGAAACGAAATTGTCAAGCGTATTATTGGCGCTAATTCTCGGACGCTGAGCTGCAAGGAAAACGATATTACCGGGGCTACTGAGGGAGCTTTTCGTGTTGGCGCGTTGTTCGAAAGTCGTTACGAGATCAAGCACGTCTCTATCTGGTGCGGTTGTTCGGTTCTGAAGGACGCCATATATTTGGAGGTCGAGATGGGTAGGTAGGCCACAGGTAGGTAGCTGAAGAAGATATCGAGCAGATAGGCGGTCGGCGTCGGTAATGGAGCCTGTAGGGTGCCGCTAATGCAGTAGCGATGTCGTGGTACGTACCGCATACAGCTGCATTTGTATATCCTCCACTCTTCAGTTCGTTCCTTTTGCGCGGATTTTTGTCTCCGATGCGATATCACCGACATATTCTCGGATTTCGCTTTGATAACAAACCTGAACGTACCGCGCTAACAAGGCGAACGGGTAAACGCGATATGAAATACGCGCGTGTATTTATACAGGATTTATGTTTACGTGCGAGTTAAATTCGAGCAATCAACTCAATCCGAACGCTCGCCGGCATTTTTGTTGCAGGATGTTTGGCAACATGAAGCGATGCGCGAGGTGCCAGGCGGCGATATTGGCCTCAGAACTGGTGATGAGGGTCCGCGAACTGGTGTTTCACGTGCGATGTTTTTCCTGCGCCGCTTGTTCCGTGCCATTGACGAAAGGCGACCACTTTGGCCTCAGGGACGGCACCGTGCTATGTCGTCTTCACTACGAAATGGGCGCGGAATTGCACCCGTCGCAGAGCCCGCCGGTGCCCGTTTACCCACCGGGTCCTCAGCACTATTCCAGTCAGCCGTTCCCATCGCCAGAATTCCTGCCGCACCATCATCACCATCATCACCCTCACGGGCCCCACGCTCACCTTCCTATGCACCCTCATCAGCACCCCTCGCACGTAAGTCCAGTTCCTTTGCAACCCACTACGCCTTCCGGGCCTGACACTGCGTCGTCGCCAAAGGTACCTTATTTTAACGGCGCCACCAGTGGCGTCCCACCTCCTAGACAAAAGGGCAGGCCCAGGAAAAGGAAACCAAAGGACTTGGAAACAATGACAGCTAGTTTGGGTGAGTCCACTCGCATGATTAGTTTCTTTGGTGTATGAAATGTAATGCTTGAGAAACCCAAATGTGATGTTCGTATTCGTATATTAGAAAATGTTCGAAAAGGTGGAGATTAAAGTTAAATTGTCTGCAAGCGTTGTATATTTATGCTGATAATTTGTCTGAAATGATTTATCAAGAATTGTGACAATGTATTGAAGGCTAAGATTAAAGTTCATTTTATTCATTGAATACGTCACAATTTATTGCAACAGATGTTTTTTGATAATTCAATATTTATCGAATATAACGCAATCGTGTAACGTGGTTTAATTTATTGTTTATTTTATACATCAGTCAACTTTCGATTGTAAACATTCAGTACAAATAAACCGTATGACCATTTATTAAACTGTGAAGTAATTCCAATTTTTTTGACATACATTTTTTTATGTATTAACTACCTAGCAATTGACCGGAAAAACACTTTACACACTTCCGATTATTTATCCATCCGTTTATTTATACGGAAAATAAACGATTAAATTGTATACTATAAGATATCCAGCAATAATGCTCGTAGGAAGTTTTACTAACTCAAGTTTTTTATCCATTTATGATAACGGATATTATTATATATTCGTGTATTTCATTTTGTAGTAGGATATAAAAGTCTTCTGTTTGAAGTACTTTTATTATATACTAAAAATTCCGTATAAAATAAAACGGTGGTAACATGATAACATAGATGTATATAAAACTAAATTCAAATGTTTTTTTTTCTTCGCGGTATTCCGGACAATTATTTTATGGTCTTATATAGCAATAAATAATTGAATGATAAAGGGGACTGAGCAATTGTAATTATATATTAATTCCAAGTTTGTAACATAAATTCAGTGTCTTTTAACAAGTACAATCATTTCACTTTAAAAATAATACTTATACATAGTAAGGCAACTTTCACCAATATATTCTAATATATATAAGTTCAGAGTTACTGACTAACTAAAACTAAATTAATTCGATATATAATCTTTATAAATATTCTTCAAATTTGAACGCCACATAACTTGCAAACATCTAAAAATATTCTCGTTCTTCATTCTTTCTAATATTGGTATTACACAGAATCTATATTGATACGTATATATATATATGCCAATACTGGTACTACAAGCAGCAATATTGGGCAAATAATGGGCAGTTCGTCTAGTTCCCATTGAGGAATACCTAGCAAAGTCTTCAGCGTGTAAATCATTCATATCGTACTCGATGATAAGACGGATGCAAACCTGTTATTAATTATGTCAACATTACGCAAACAACGTATAATACATGCCGAAATAAATTGATTGCGATTAGCAGCTTACAACGTGATTAATCATATTTATAACTTTCTTCACCTCTCAGTGGTGAATCATAACATTAAATCACGGTTGGGTTTATCTCCGCGATTTGTTCGATCTGACAAAGATCGTCATGTCGATCAAGCTCGGAAGAGTTAATTGACGCGTAAGCAAGCTTCGCGACGGGAACGTAGAGTATGTTGTCGAGAATAGCAGATATCGTGCCTACAAACTATTTGCTGCGTAGAGTTTGTAATTGGTCGTGTAGCCACCACGCGCATGCTATGTATCTTTCTCTTTCTCTCGTTTGCACCAGTGCAAGCTAATGAGCCATGATACGCATCAAACAGTGCCTAGCCTCGCGGATAGACCGATGCCCATTTGCTTTCGTACATAACTGAAAGTTCATATTTCAAGTTCGAAAGCAGAGATCCGTCTTTTAACGCCGCGATACAAAACTCGGGTTTCAAATTTAGGAGTTTCCATTTCACATAAATTTTCCTCCGCTCGAGCATAAAGGTATCGGGCGCAGTATAAGATTGGTAACTAATTGGCGGATTCTTTTATCTGAATTATGCCCAGTAACGATAACGCGTAAGACTCCGAGATTTGTACGGGCGTTTAATTCCGTTTTGATGTACTAATGTCACTGGGAATCAAGTTTCGATGTTTTGAATTGGAATTTTATTTTGTGTTAACATCCGAGATATGGCGATAAGTGTCCGAAAAAATTCTAAATGACACTCGAAAGTCAACTTTTCACTTGTATCCCTCGAGAATTAACAGAGGCGTATTATTCCCACGGTTGGTCAACTTTGTGCTTTTGGTTTACAAGTCTGCCCACGCGCAACGCAAACGCTTTGTTAGATCGAATTCGTGAATTTATGTCGCCTGGTCAAATTTTATCGGGGTTCAGTGGCAAACGCGGCACGCCCACGCGTCTATAAATCAGGCGTAATCGGATTCGTATCTAGTCCATAGCACGGAACAACCTTAAGATTTTCTCTGCTTGAATGTGTGCTGAATGCAAAATGGTACCTTTAAAAAATCGCGAGAAAAGACTTTCGTTTTGGACGGTATGACCCGTGCAACCTACTTCCGGCTTATAGGCAGTGACCGTTTAAATTTTTTCTGTCTTAACGAAACGACTAATCCCGGGCAATCTCAAATTAAGAACGCGGCTATTTAAATTTCAACGTTCAATTGAACTTTAAATTGGATATGATACTTGAAAGTTTGTATCTCGCGAATGTTCGCGGGTAAGAAATTATGAAACTTCAAATTAGTTGAAATTATTATCCTACACTGACAGAAATATATCACAACTGAATGATAAACAGTATGACATGTTACAAACATAAACCATTCATGCCCAAACTAATAGATACGATCACCAATTTGTGAAACGAATTCTAAATTAGTAACAACATTTTTATAGTTAAGACAGGTCAGAAACGAAAGTTTCTTCACATCTATAAAAAAAAACATCTACAACAATTCATTCCGTATTTTAATTTTCATCGGAATTTCATTATCATCGATATGGTTTATGACGATTCCTACTTGTAAAAACAAATCGTAAATTTCTAAACTCATTATTTCTGCTGAATTGTTATATATGATTATAAATCAAAATTTTAGATTCTTAAAGATTGTAAAACCTTACAATACAATATTTTATTGTAACTTTTAAAACAATCATCTTTTTTGTTCTTTTACTGAATCAACATTTATTTAATAAAGATACCCTTTAATGGTCGCAAAGTATTTTAAAATGTTAAATGTCAGCAACAATGTAGAAAAGACGTGGCGAGGCAAGAAGTTTATGATTCATAGATATCTCATAAAAGTATTAGCTATAATATTTATATTATAGAAATAAATTTCACGTAATAATAAACAATCAAAATTTTATCATTTTTGTGTACATACGAGATAAAGTTTTGCCTCGTCCTTTGTTTACCTCTATAAAATTTTGTGGAGATTTCTTTAACTATAAAACTAAGAAAGAAATATTTTCATACCACTTGTATAAACCGTATACATGGATTTTTTATATAAAAAATACCAATGTAAATTCAAAATAATTATATACAAAAATTTTCAGTTTATTTTTATCTTAATCGCAACTTTAAATTTGAAGGTTTTCTTAGGACTTTTTTTATCGATACAGCACTATAGTTTCGTAGCCAAAATTAATAACTGCGTGATCATTTCTATTTTAAAAAACAATGAAATTCGATACTAATATAATTCGTGGAAAAAATTAATTTCAGAAGATACTAAGATGCAAAACTGTATGTATGTGACAGATTTGAATTCGGATTACATCGATATGCCGTTCGGACGAAGTGGTCCCGGAACCCCGGGAATGCCCGGATCTAACAGTCGGACGAAGCGAATGCGGACGAGCTTTAAGCATCATCAGCTGAGGACTATGAAAAGTTATTTCGCTATCAATCACAATCCCGATGCGAAGGATCTCAAGCAGCTTTCTCAGAAAACCGGCTTGCCAAAGAGAGTACTACAGGTAAGTTTATATAAGCATGTATACTATATATTTTCATACATACTTATCGTATTTTCATCGCAACGAATCTGCTTGTCGTATCGCGCCTCTTCCTACAGTCGTTTCACTATCCACTTGTGTCCATAATTCTGTATCAAGATGCTACACGATATGCCACGAGGTATGATATAGCTTTGTGCCTAGATGTGACTCATTAACTACGCGTGCGCAGTTAGATCCGAGCATAATAATTTATACTGCAAAACACAATTTATGAAGTAGAAAAGCGCTTTTTCCGAAACTCCCGCTCAGACCTGTCAGCGTTGAAATCAACTTTACGCAATAACTCAATTTCATATTATATTTACGTTCGCATTATTCCTACTTGTTAACGCGAAATTAAAAGTTCAATCTGTTAACGAAAACAGTTATGTTTATTATTTGTGCGCTGCTAGTCATCCGACTCTACCAATTATTAATAATTATCGAATGAACATTGACAAATGCATGAAAGTTTACACTTTTTGTTACGCGCTGTTCTATTACCGTTCAACGAAATATACATGCTGCGAATCATTCAATACTTGCTAAAATTAAAATTCCCTGACAAATTATATTGCGTACATGATCTCAGAAATATGAACGAAACGGTATAAAAGATTAATTAGCATAATTATTTATTGTACAGGATTATACTTCTACACCGAGAAAAAAAAGAATCTTTTAAAAAGTGCTGTGTTAGAATTTTAATATAAAACTTTTTATAAAATAGAAAAAAAAACAATCGTAATTTCCTTTACAATTTTTAAGGTACTGTTATGATTTTATTTCTGTTTTCTAAACATGAAGTTACATTGAAATTATAATACAGTAACTTTTTAAGTATTTTTTCCTCGGTACATTTAATATCATCCTGCGGAAAAATGAAAAAGAAATATTGCAAAAAGCATTGTTAATTAGAGATTTTAATTATTTTTACGCCTACTGAAAATTGTAACTTAGCAAATTGTTTATCGTCACTAAAATAATATTTAATTATGCATTAATGTTAAACTTGCATGCAGTAATGTTAAATTTCTTCCGTCGCGAACGTCAAAGAGTTGGAACGAAAAAGAACGGCGAAGAAAAATTCAATATCGTCGGAAAATAGGAAAGGAAAAAGCCGCCGAGAAGATAGATGAACGTCTGTCGGTGTCTTTTTTTTATTTATTTCGAAAAGGCAGCTCGATAAAAATATATTCACGGATGCTCGAGTCCGTAGGTATAGCGTATGCGCGCGAACACGGCGTATATATTCTCCCAATTAGTGGGCTCTAGGCCTGCACGTTACGGCCGTTAGGTTAAAAGCGCCGCCGCGACGCGATATTTCCGTCGACGCCGAAACTTCTCTCTTTCCGTAAGTGAGCCCCTTCGTCAATCTGGCAACAGTCAAACCTTACAAACGCCACCAAAGCTACTGCTTTCTACGCTGCGCGTTGTCTCGCGTACACCTACACGAATGTCCGGCATAAATCACCAAATGTGCCTTGCTGCTTGTTTTTCTCGACACTTTCTTATTATTAACGCCGGCCTGCACGCGTGAACTAAACGACGTTTCATATATTTTGCGACAAAACTGTAGATCAATAGTTACGGAGAATGAAAGCAGAGATCATAAATTAAAAGGTTAAAAATATAGTTTTATCTTTTAATAAGTCCTTTAGATTTTAGAACAAGTGCATTTTTTATAGTTAAATCTTGTATGAAAACATTTTACGTTAATGTAAAATAATTTTTAGTATCGTTTACTAGGTCTATGCCAACAATGCCACGTTTGTTAAGCAACAGAAAATCTGCACTGACATACAAACGTCTCAATATGGATTTCAGATTGCTAAAATTGCGGACCATTTTTAAATTTATGCTGGTGCACGTGTTGGTCAGTGATAAAGTAATTTTTTTCATAAATTGCACTTGCCGGAATTTGAACTTAATAGTTACATTTTAATGCAGGGGGAATTTTATGGCTAAAATTGAAATTATTTAGCTAATGTTATTGTTGTCGATGTGGGATTATTAAGGTATAATAAATATGAGCCGTAAAAGTTTTTATTGGCACTGAATTAATCCTAATATTATTTAAAAGAAATATTTCAAACGCATGCTGTAATTAATTAAAAATTAAATAAAAGAGTTTCCATCGCTTAACTACAGAAATGAGAAATTTTTATTTTATTTTCTTCCTATGTAATAATGTCTGCGAAATTATCATAACAATATAACTTTACTTAATAGAGCAGGCATTAAAATTTTATCCCGGTAAATAAATTTCAATTAATTGTGCAGTTCTATTTAATTGTAATAATTATTAAGGAAAAGTTAGTATAATTGGAATACCTTAAAACCGTTAAAAACTTTTCACAATACTGGACAAAAGGCAGCAGTCTTAAATGTTCTTAATGTGACATAATAGCTTTCATTTTCATGATAACATCCATAAAGTATACATATTTATTTTAATTACTTGAAAGTATATTCGTAATTTGAAAGTTTTTTTTAAAGGAATTCTTTTATTATAATAACTTAATCGTAATCTAAATGCAAAATTGTTACAACATTTGTTTCATGTGTCAAACAAAATCTTGAATTTCATCAAAAAATCATTTCAGAGAACATAAATTCATCGAGCAGGCGTATACATAAGTATACATTGTAAAATTAATAATGAACAACCAAAATAAATTTACTGCAATTAACAGTTTGATGTCAGAGCTTTCTTGAAAGTATTTGAATTACATATATTATTCATATTTATAAGTTAAAAAAGAATGTTTAAATTAAAGAATTGTTGCTGGTTAATACATACTAGTTGTAGTCCTGGGATTTGAAAATAAGAAACAGACATACAAAGTTCTACATTAGTACGTGTAAATATAGATCTTTTGTTTTTATTTTTGTAGTATATATTAATATAGGGATACGTTATTAAAATGAATTAAATATAATTCTTCCTTTATTACCTGAACTCTTTCGATACTACCTCATAGAAAGTGTCGACATATTTTGTGTAGAGTTTCTAATTAAATATTCACACATTTACAGTCCTAAATACCATGTGCAAATATAAAAAAAACTTCGAAACTTTTTTATATCAAAGTTATAACTGCAGAAGCATAAATATCAGAGAAAATGGAAACTTTCATTAACCAATAAAATGTCGTACAACTCAATCGTCAGAGCAATAAATTTCGTTCTTCCTCATACAACATCAATTACTTTCCACGCGTGTCAAAGCAATGTTAACACTAATACGTAATCATTACTATTAACGATATTATCAACTTTATTATTTTACTGCCATTAGATAACTTAATTTTCTATGTAAATTCGTCGCGCCGACATAATTAAACCGTTCATGATCGCATTAATTACATTATACGGCTATTTCCGCTACTTATAAAATCGACATAATCAACTGCATTAAAAAACTTGGCACGATTACATCTCAAACCCATACATTATATAAATTTACGATGCGCCTTCATTTTTAATCTTTTACAACCGCACGAAAGCGATTAATAAATTACCCGCAAAACAATGGCTGTAAAAGCGTCGATCGGGGCAAATAAAGACAAACAAATCAGGCCGACGTGAAGTGTCCTTTCATAAAGTACCCGCGAGAGAAACGTGAAAAAGCTTTTGACGCGCGGCAAGCTCGTAATTCGTGTAACAAATTAATGCGTAACAATAATGTTTGCGATACGGTCGACGACTTTTCAAGAACGCGTCACAGCCATTCTGATGCAAACCAACGGAGCCTGCGCGCGATTCTTTTCTCAGCCTCGGTTTCTCCTTTTCCCCGAGCGAAGTATCTCTCTAAATCGGAATTCCTCCCAGTCTCATCTTCTCGAATGATATAATATCTCAAGCAGAAAGGAAAAAAGGAGTTCCTCTCGAGTCGCATTGCCGAATCAAGGCGAGCGAGCAAAGACAAAAACGGTATCAAGAAAGCGAGAACGAAGGGTAGCTCGGCGAAGACAAGCGTCGCGGCAAAAAGAGAAGAGAAAGAAATCGCTATTGTATTCGGCGCAGCGTGTATATAGAAGTCTTTTGGCCCGCCATCTTGCTTGATATTGATCGCGAGACTCGCGAATACTCTGTCTGGGAGTTGGTTTATTCGCTCGTGCGTACATAGGTACATTCGCCGATTCGTCCATTCTCACTCTGTCCCTCGATTCGTCTCTCTCTTTCTTACGTACACACGTTCGTGCGGGCGCACACAACATACGCCGCATATACCTACGTGTATACAAACACTCTCTTTCACCCTCTCTATCTATTTATCTCGATCTCTCGGGAGTCTGCGGGGGAGGAGACTATTGTTAAAATGGCGACTCCCGTGATACGTAAGCCATCTTTTATTCCGCGGCATTTTTCTTGCCTCGGCTATTCGACGGTAAAAAAAAAAAAAAAAAAAA
>JABFPN010001193.1:0-31955 GCA_022817305.1 Leptoteleia sp. ZL-2020
TTAAATAAGTATGGTTGAATCACCCATACTTTAAAATATAAATTAAATAAATTATCAAGTTGTTGTAATAAAACATTTATTACCCTACAAGTATGGCTGGATTTTCCATACTATTTTTTTCAGTGTAGGATAATTCTTGTCATATATATCAGCTAATCGATAATACTAAATCGTATCTGAATGAGCCACAATTGCAAGTTCTAATTAAAACTAAAATTCTTTCTCTTTTTTTTTTATTATATTGCATTACAAAATGTGGACACAATTTGCCTACTTGTTATATTTAACATATATCTTAAAAGAAAATTGGCTAAAAACAAAACGCGAATAATAATATAAAGATAAAGTAAATCATAAATTGTTATTATAGATAAAATATGCAAAACCATTTATTATCAAATATCTTTTTAATTATCAAATGCATCTCAACATCCGCATGCAAGATTCAATAATTGAATAACTGGTCGTGTTTGACCAAAGACAACTTTGCGTCTTCCTGCATTTGGTTTGTATATTTGGTGCATGTCCAGAGATAACCAATGTTGTCTTAGTTACGCCGACCAGAACCAATTCAATCATACTTGCAACGGGACACACATCGACGATTTGATGTTCGCACAGCGAATCTGCACTTCAACATATGCCGACGTCTATTAATCTTACCTACTAAACTGTTGTAACCGTTGTATGTAATCACGAAATGCACAAAAACGTCATATGGAACTTTATTGCGCCGAGAAAATGGAACCATTTAACATTATCTTATTGCTAATAA
Organism: Leptoteleia sp. ZL-2020; assembly: GCA_022817305.1. Lineage (NCBI taxonomy): Eukaryota > Metazoa > Arthropoda > Insecta > Hymenoptera > Scelionidae > Leptoteleia > Leptoteleia sp. ZL-2020. Next base: position 776 of record JABFPN010001193.1, read on the forward strand.
ATTCTGAAAATATTTGTTAAATATGAAGATGTGATGAAATATGTTTCAAAACGAATTACTTATTCAATATTTGAAATATACTTTAGAATACTTAAATAATATATTACCAAAATTTGTACATGCAAATATTTATGAATGTTTAACTAAGCCACGGATATTTATGATTTCTATGTCAGTTGGAGGTTTAAAAAAGACGTTATTAAAGTTGGAAAAATAATCTGATTGAATGAAAGGTTGACGAATGAAGTTGAGTATGCTGTTCCAGTTCGTAAGGGTACGAGTAGTTAAAATAGCAAATTTAAAGGCATGCCCGTAATTAGATTCTTTATTTAAAATTCCGTGGTTATTGACGAACCGATAGAAAGCCACGTCAGACGAATAATCGTGACTCATTGAAGCTGGTATTAGCTCATTAAGCAATAAAGCTACGTAGCCGGTTAATTGGCGGAGAGATCCCCCGCCTCCGTTCTCGACTTAACCTATTCGATGTTACCGGTGAAACGCTACTGCAACGGCCGCCTCGACGGGGACCACCCGCCAATCGCCAAACCTCAAACGGGTTTCTTGTTAACTCTTTTTCTTTGGCTCTTCGTTATTCCGCGCGGTGTGGCGCAGCATATGGCGGGTATTATATGTACTCGTACTCCTCAAACTTTCTTCCTCAAACGTTGTATGCTTATATGCTTACGGCGAACATGTTCTGCTTCAAACGCGATCGACCGAAGCCGTAAGTACGCACTCATGCAAATTAGACGGGCCCTATCAAGAGTTACCTCGATAATCCTTTCCTGCAGTGTCATTTACGAAGTGTCATGTTACACGAATGTCCATTTGCCCGACTCGTGACACGAGCAGCGCAATATTTGCTTTGACGTTCTCAAATGAACATGCACAAGTGCATACCATCTTTTCGGCAAAAACTACTGACAGATTAACGTGATTGGAGAAACGCGTCTGTCTTCGTGTAATTTCGTACGAACGAGTTTTATAAACTGGCAGAATGACAACTTTCCGTTCATTTCCTTACTTTTACAATTTCACACTTTTGTCGTCATAATTAATACGGCTATTTTGTTTAATAGTTAAGACGAGACGTAATTTGAGAATTTTCAAATATTTAGTACAATTTAGGCTTGTTTAGACACCTTTTATATATTCGAAGATATATTAATTGTTTTTATTTTTAAACTAAATATAAAAATTTCTCTTGCTTATTCATTTTTTTCCAATTTATTCTTTTTTTTTTCCTTTTTACATTTTTTTGAACATGTCTATGGAATTTCAGTGATTTTAACATTTCTAAATTTGTAGGTAATATTTTACCCACTAATATATATTTTTAATTTGCTCCACATCTGCACTTTGCAACTAACAATAAAAAGCTTATTTTAAGCACTAATTTATATATATATATATATCACGCATCAGTTTTAAGATTTCAAAATTTTATTCAGATACCTGATACAGTTTTTGTTAGAAGGAGACAGATATAATCCGTATAATATAAAGTCACGAGATATCGTGACTGTAAGATTAATGATCACGATGTATTACCAAAATTAAGGTCACTCATATTTGAATTCATAGTAATATGCAATTAGCACATTGTAATTGAATTAAAGTATTGAGCGTTTTGCAAAGATATTTCAGTACACCTTTTATACGGTTAGATTAATTGCAGGAATTAAGATCATTGGTTAACTTAGCTAATATTACAGTGTTTAATTTAATATGATCCATTAATCTTAGCGATAAAAGCAATTTTTAAGTTGACCTATTCCTGCTATGTAATACATTTTGTATAGAGTTAATAAAATAATTTTAATTTATCTTTGCAAGGTCTATAATAAATTTTTTTTTATCACATTAGAAAAAATCATTCAACCTTAAAAATGTGTTTTATATGAACTTTAATACCAAGTTTGTTCATTTATAACGTTTAAATTTTATAAATGTTTTTTAAAATATAATTGATATAGGAAGCGCTATATTCGTAGACAACGCGAAAAGATCTGATAATAATTATTAATTTGTTAGTAAAATAGTCACATACTGAATAATAATTGTCGACAAATACGCTTTATACGTTATATTATCTTACGATAGTACTTTAAGTATATGACCACTTTACCAATAAGCTAGTAATGTTTATTAGATTTTTTTCCATGCGCAACACATTATAATAAAAAAATATCGCTTTTTCAACACTCTAACCTAAAATCAAGTGTAATTTTAAAAGGTGGAAAGAGTTGAGCCACTTCAAAAAATAATGTAGCAATTTTCCATGCAACATTTCATGAGTTTATGTGCAATAATATAAAGATAAGATGCGGCATAGTACTATGATTTACGCTATCAGTCATGTTATAATACAGTGCTGAAACGTTCATTGATAATGTCACCTCACCGCAAGCATGCATATGGTAAAGAATTTCTTCTGGGAGACGACTTACCATCCACCTGATTACAGGTGGGTAGTCTCTACATTGCAGCTGTTTCTATGCCGTGCTTGTATTTATTTATGCACTGCTTGCAATATGCCGTCGTCCCAGTTCCTTTTTAACTTACAAACTCTTCAGCTGTAGGTTACTTATTTGAATATATCATCTTTAATTAATTCTCATTTGTGAAAAGTCACATTTCAAACTCATTACTATTCTTAAAGAAAACGTAATAGTGTGTATAACACGGTAGCATAATGATTCATATATTAGTTAAACAATTGTTTTAATATTTGTTTATTTTATTACCAAAGTTATTCAATAATTACAGTAATTATGCTCACAGAAAGATTCTGGCTTGTTTTAAACATAATTACTCAATTATTAAACTCCGCGTATTATTGTGTTATTAATAACGTATCACTAATTAACGGTTCAAGAAACTTTACACGTATTTTAAGTCACGTCTTACATATTCCTTAGACATATTTTTAATGCATGCAAAATTGTAATTTGTGTACAAAAAGTATGGAAAAAGAAATATCAAATTTTTTATATAATCAAGGAAATCATTCTACACTTTATTCAGCTTTAAATTGAGCTTTTTAAAATAAATTCCTTTCGTCCAATTATATTTGTTAATTGAAAATAATGTTCAGCACTGTTAATTCCAAATATATTAAACATACGTAATCGAACGCGTATTAAAAATAATGAAAATTAATTATTTAATGTAAAATCCAAATGTGAATGCAATTCGCGTGTGTGGATGAAATTGACTGATTTTTATTTATGAACAGATATTATTAATTATATGTATTACCGTCGCGCACATGTTATCATGAATTTTGTTTATATTGCAAATAAAGTTTTGGCTTGACACTAGCAATCCCTTGGAACCGACGTCATGAATATTCTGGAAATTCAGCAATGCGTTAAATAAATGTTGACGCGTGCTCGTAAATTAATACCAGTTACTGAGCTTTCCACCCTTATCCGGTAGTTCTATAATATGCAAACTCTACGAGATAAAATCGTTGTAAACACAATATATTGTTATATAATTAAAAATTCGGAATTCCGATATAATTTAAATTATATTCATAATACACCGAGGGCTCATTTTTCAAAACGAGCAGCGCACGTTGGGAATGCATTTCACTATCACTATTATCACTATCTATTCAAATTGGGTATTAATTCAGAAACCCGGTACTCTTGATCAAATGTACATCAAATTTGAATGTATATTTTTGTACCACGCAGTTCCGTCGGCAATCAACTTTGATCTCAAATTTTGTTACCCTTTCAATTCTACAACTTGTATTCTACAACTTTTTATTCTTTGGTGTTTGAATATTTTTGATAGTTTCATTTCACAAAGTGAAATTGTTCGCTTATAGTCGGCGGAAAATTTTAATCCGACAAAAATGGAAATCTGCATTCGAAATCGCATTATTAGAAGATACGCGTAAATAAATTACCAATGATTGTATAAAGTCTGGTGTGTTTGCAAAAGTGATCAATGATTTCAATTTGACAAACGAACTATATAGTGCAAACATCGGCTGATTTATAGGTCACTGGCATGGGGCAAAGAGAAAGGGGCAAAAGAGCCAATTAATTGCTCGGCAAGTCCTGAAAAATGTCCAGTCTTCTCAATCTCTGCTGCTACGCCGTAACATATATGCGCTAAAATCATAATAAATAATGTTCTTACGTTGATAGGAGGAAACTAAACTCTTGGTTAATTAAACTCCACTCATATATAAATAACTTTGCGCGATTATATTCAACGATTTTAATATATCGCTCTGAATGTATAACGTATAAATAACACAATTATTAACTCATAACATGCAATTATAACTTGTGCATTAAATACAATGCTGTAGGGATTTTATCATCCCGCTAATTAACACGTTCTTCTTAACGACTTTCTACAATTAGGATGTTACTGATGTGCCTTAGTTCGGCCTGTCATGTCATCGAAATAAACAACTGTTTGTTGTTAGCATTTTAAAGGTATTTTAGGGTTTTAAAGTCTGCAATTTTGAGAAGTAAGCGTCTCAAATTGGCCGGATGTAACTCGATACTATCGCGTGTGGCTAGTTTTCACTGCGAGGCATATCTATCATCTGAAATTAACACCCTCGGCCGTGCTTTCCAGAATAAACTCGCGTTTGCGTGTAAAGTCAAGTATAGTGGAGCGATTAAGTCGCCTCGAGTGACGTATTGGCTTCCTTTTTCCTTTCCAAAACTGGGATGAAATTAAAAATGTTCTTGCATGAAGCTTGTTATCAATTTTATTTTCCATTCTTTTTTCAACAACGCACCGAGAAAAGTAACTTGTAAAGTATTGTAATTTAAATGCTAAATTAAATCTGAAGTGATCGTTTAAATTGTGTATTAAATTTTAATTCCACTTGTTACATAATATTTTTATTTCAGTAATACGAATAAATTGAAGAATGATAAAATTTCAAAATATAAATAATTTTAATCTTGGCTATAGAATTCAGAACATTTTTACTAATAATAAACACTAAACATACAAAATTTGAAAAAAAAAAATAATATAAATAAACTTTTGTTAAATTATTGCAAGAAATTGCAATATAAGTTATAATTTTTTTTAAATTAAAAAAATCTTTTTACATGCTAGTAGAACTGTTACCTGGAAGTCTCGGAATGCTTTAAAATTTACAGATTAGTTCTTCTCCAAAACAATCGAATAAATTATTTGTCTAAACATTCGAAGAAGTAGGGTTTTGTGAAATATCTTTATAAATCCAGACGATTTTTTCAGTGTTTTTACTTTTTAATTGACACTACATCGGAAATACTTTGATACAATGTCAGCATTGAATAGTTCTTTTTCCTTACTCTTTAGCGAGCCAGAAATAACGATTGGTATATAAATAACGCGGCAGGACGAGTTCTGAGTTTTATTTATGGAGAGTTCGATTTGATTGTTATAAAATGAAGTCATAACGAGTTGCGTCGTTACCACCCCGCAGCGTCACGTATTAACACGGGGCACGTAGTAGAACCAGCAAGATTTGATTCGTAAAGGTAATAACGACGGAAATCACGTTCAGCTACAAAATCTCACGACTTACATCTACATTGCAATGACATGTAGATATCTATAAACGTCGAATTGTGTCGCAAATGCTTCGTAACGTACGTGTTTCTACAGCGACATGTCACCGACAACATAAAAAGTTTTAATAGCTCCCGCCCATCGATTACAAATAAATGAAACGCTGTTTCTACGATCATAATACTCCCATTTATTTCCTGCCTCACGCGAATCGAATCATCTAACAGTTATCACCATATTACTGTCAAATCGCATCATGTGGTTTTTACTTTATAATTGCATCGAAATAATCAGCGCAGTGGAAGCGTAGCAATTATCGATTTAATTTCGACTAAGTATGGAGGAAGGTTATAACCGAAGGGTATCAGCGTCAATTCATTTCTTGATGCAGATGCAACCTCTCGGAGTCAGATTAATCGTCGAAACGAATCATTACCAACGAGTTGCGCTATACGAGTGACGTATAGAGGCGGTTAATCCATGCGAAAATCAACCGTCGAACGGCAGAAAGCGTTGAAACGGTATAAACCCAACTTTTGCAGATTATCGTATCACGAACAATCAGTATTAGATCCTTGATTGCCAACACTATTATTTTGTTTAATTATCCGACTGGACAGAGGAAAAAAATTCATCTGGTTAATTTTCGTGATAACCAGAATTCTGGTTGAATTAACCATACTATGGTTATTTCAATTGAAAAGTGGCTAACTCGAACTAAAATGTTAAAGTAATCACGAAAATTAACTAGCATATGGTTAATATTACTATTCTCTTTTCAGAGTGTGTGATTATTTCGGGACAATATATATAATAATACGATATTTGCAATTTACACTGATAAAAGAATGTATTAGATATTAGCGAACTTTTCGGCATTTCCACTCCAGGACCAAATGTAAAAAAGTGTTCTACACTTCAAATAATTTCCACCGCACTTCTCGATGTCAATACCAATTATTCTTGAAATTTTACCGAGCTTAATGGGTATTATTTTACAAACAATTCTCCATGTCAGTGGGTATTTACTAAAAGTTCGATAAAATTTAACGAATCTCTTTTTATCCGTGTAGTAAACAGCTGCAATCCAATCCAGTGGTTATTGCAGATATAAAATGCATAGAGTTCTGATATTTTTATATTTATAATATATATAATTGAATACAGGATGAGATAAAATTATGTTTAACATTTGATTTCTGAGTGTCGCTGATTAAATGTTGTATCAAAATTTATCGATTCGCGTCGTGCGAATCTGATTTCATAATAATTATACGGGAATGCGCAATTGTTCAGATTTTGCGGGAGAGAAAAAGCGAATTTAAGAGAAAAGATCATTCTGTCGGATATCATGATTGTAACTTTCGCAGACTCGAGGCACGCTTCGTTGTTCAAATCCATGTGTGCACATTTACTTTCGTCGTAAGAGGATTTTTCGGTTCAGAAACGTTTATTCCTTTCGTATTGTCGACTTTCTATTTATTGCTCCAACGAGCACGTTGAATGTGCCGTCACTAAATCAAATATAAAATATTGCCGTATTATTGAATTTCCCAAATGTGTAACAGCTAATACTAAATTGCCGCGGGCAAAAAAGCTCTGATTGTCTTTATCAAACGGTTAAAGAAGTTCCTTCGGAAACTCCTTGGAGCATGATACGGCGGGCAGATCAAAAAGAGTTGAGATCGGCGTAAATCAGTCACACGTAGATATACATATGTCCAAAACCGTTATATATAAAGTCTCGGCTATCCGTCTCAAGCAGCCACTCCGCCTCTTTTTCTTTTCGAAGCAGCAAAGCAGCATCACTAGAGGAAGAGCATTGTTTTATTCCAACCGCGTTGCAGACACTCCTCATCCTCTCTTTCTGTCTCTCTTCTCACCTTCCTTCACTCTCTGCCTGGTTCATTCGTTGCCACTCTCGACAATTTACCCCCTTGTGTCCTTTCCCTCCTCCTTCACTCCTTCCTTCTCTACTCCACTCCGCATTGCCGTTGTCATCTTCCAACTCTTTCTAATAATACTGTATCCTGATGACACTGACTCAATATCACCCAAAGCCAAAGCCCGTATGACGTCTTGAATTCGAATAAAAACAAACACGAATTTCTGACCATTTTATCTAAAACGTGCATAAGAACGTAAATGGGAAATTATTTTAGCGAAGCAGGAAAAGTATTTGATTTTGAAAATTAATACATTTCAAGTTTTCTTTTTTTACATTTTGATTTGACAGTTTTAAAAATCTTGGAATCGGCATATAAATGTATGAAAGGGCAATATGCACTTTCAACATAAATCGTATTAATGGCTTAATAACCGAAATAATAAATTTAGCGAATAAATTTAAAATGCATTAAAGTATAATTTCATATTAAATACGTGACACAATTTTAGTGTAACCTGTTTCAGGAATATTGAACTTTATATGAAAAGCTGTATTAAATTAATTATTTCACATTTATTAATTTTGAATGTAAAAAGATTGTAGAATTTTTAATAACTTATACCGATATAGATTTGAGTTATTATTATTAATGTTGTACATTGAATAAATTGTAATTGCCAAATAATAATAACTACTAAAAGTAAAAGAGAGAAAAATTAAATAAACAAATTTAATGAAATGCTTCATGGCATTACGATATTAGTGCAAAAGTATTGTGATACACCAATTTAAATTAGCAATATGGACGAAATTAACTTTGAAGTTATCTTTCAAATTACTATAATTAGCTTCATTTTCGATATTAAAAATTTCAAAATTAAATTCTCTTCCTCCCAAACGAAATGCATGATTTTCGGTTTAATTTATTAATAAAAATTATCAGTTGGCAAGGCAGCAGTTTTTCTATACTTTGAGACTTAAGTGCTGCGCCTCTTGATAGAACCTGTTAACCCAGCTAGTAGTTTGCTAAATGCAGTTGCATATACGAAGCTTCTTGGTATAGTTCGTTGCTATGATGACAGGTTATGGGAATGTATATGAGGCACTTGCAATAATATTATTTGTATTCATTGAAGACAACACGGATTCGTCTGATATATTAGGCCGAGTGACTGATTAGTTGTACTAGGTCAAAGCAACTTATTGTTAAAAAATTATTGAACTTAAATCTTAAAACTTATAAAACGTGTTTATATTGCTCACATTTAACGGAATTACTGGAATTTTTAAATTATTTTAATACTTAAATATATTCTTTGAATAAAATTCATACCTCTTCATGAGTATTGTGAAATATCAAAACAAAAGCGATGGAATATAATAAATTGTTTACATTTAAAATTAATCGAATATCCGAATAGCAGTTGCATGATTGTAATTATTATTATCACCTTTTTAAGAGTTAAGATCTATCCTATTTAAAATGCTTTTTTAATACTGCCAGTAAAAAACAAGGCGGATAATTTGATATCTCAGTTTCTGTTAAGTTGATATAATTATTAAAATGAACGGCGTTGAATTAAATTCTGTTGACTGACAAAGGACTTTAATATTCGCTAGTTTTTTAATGAAATGTCTCTTAATGACATAAAATTCCGTTATGTTAATAAAATTTTTTTCATTTTAATTATGAAGATAATATTTTAATCAATCAAAAAATGTCTCGCATAACTTTACCATATTTTATTCGTTTTATTAATAATTATTATTGTTTAGTGCAACGGTAATTAACGTAATAATAAGTATAAAATGTTTATTTTTCAACATACATGATTATTTAGTTTATTTCACACAAAACTAAATTTTCTGACTGGTTTTATAAAACACCCATTCAGTTTCAATGTTTTACTTTGAACCTTTTGAAATTCATAAAAACCAATCATAAAGGCAGCTATAAATTTAATTAATTGCATCAAGTTAAAAAGTTATTCACTTCGTTTTAATTAAAAGGATGGACATTCGAATGTGAAATAAGTGATTTAATAAAAAAATTCTTTCATCGTAAAATTTTTAGTCCTACAAGTATTTGAGTATTAAAAATCCTTCAGTCAGAAAATTCATTATAATTTTAGAAACTTATAATTGAGAGAATCTTACCCATTAAATGTCTATTATAATCATATACTTAGTGAAAATTAAATTCATAGGGTTTTTTAACTTTCGTACATGGTCAGTATCAAAATATAATTGATGATTGAATGTTTAGCAAAATATAATTGAAATGTATTGTGTATTGATAGGTATATAATTTTTACGTTTATTAAACAATGATTTGTTTCCAACTAGTATAATTAAATATCATAGTAATGTGTATTTCAGTTTTTATTTCACGTTTAAAAATAAAGAAAACAAAATATCAGTTTCTTTCTTATATGTATATATAAGCAAAGCCAAACATATTTATGTTTAGCTTAAAATAAATACTTAGATACGTTTCTTTGAATATGAACCGTTTGCATTATCATTAAGATTATAGATGATTTTTAAAGATAATTTTCAGATATATATAATATTTTATTTCTTGTCCAAATGCTAACTTGAAGTTAGCACAACTACAAGGTAGCAATTTTCGTTCTAGATTAAACGTAGACAATGTTTAGGTCGACATGAGCTGATCATATAATTAGAAAAGAGTTTCCACAAAACGTAAAAGAAAATGTAAAAAGAGGAAAACCTCTAGGTGTTTCGGAGATACACTTCAGTAGATTTATTAGCCCTCGCATGAAGTAGACTCCACTGCAATGTTCTTTGGTCAGAGAAAGAAGCTCCGCTCTGAAACTTAATAACACAATTTGCTCAGTATATAATCTAATAACGAATTTGTATGTGTGTAGTTAGTGAAATATTAAATTATAAAACTGTCAGCAATAAATCCTTTGCATTTTAAAAACATTATAATATACTGTTGCACTTCGCATGAATATACATATGCTGCAAAAGAAGAAATAGTTTATGTAAGTTGAGTTCTGAGCGAACCACATGTTCGTAATTATGAAAATGAAGAGGGATGATTGTTAATATTATACCACTGAAAGAAATGTAAAATATTAAAAGTTTACGTTTACTACCATAAAAACTGCTTGGAATAATATTTAAGTTTTAATTAAACAATTTCGTATAATTTGTATAAATATACTTTATTTGGCATGTAAATTTATATATGGTCCATACACATTCCATATATGGTCCACACCTGTTCCATATATGTCTCATGTATGGTCCATGTCAGTTCTATGTCTGTTCCATACTTCCTCATATCTGTTCTATATCTGTTTCGTATAGTACAGTTCATAAACTGTTCGAACATTTGACAGGATTATAAAATATAATTACATACAAGAAATAATGGTATGAAAATTTACCTAAATTTGTGTTAAAAAGATAATACGATTTTAAAATGAAACATTTTCATCTTTTTTATATTTATATTTGCCACAAAAATGGTTGTTTACTATAAATTTTATTACAACAACATTATAAATTAGACCTCTAAATACAAATTACAATTTACAAAAGGCTAAATTTTATAGTAAAAATTATTCAAGCACAATTCGCATCAATACAACAAAGCTATGCTACATGTTTCCAATTTATATTTCTTGACTGTTATTTATTACATAAATGTATTTATATGATTTAGAATTTAATTGAGTTATAGCAACTGTCAAATATATATTTAAATCTAATCAAATAACACACATTCTATACCGTATGCGTTGTTGAAAAGCGATAAATTTCACACGGTAACATAGCTTATCATATTAGTAAATCAGGGGAATTTATACACTTGATAAATTCCACGTATTTCTCGAAGATTAAAAATGGTTCTGCTTGGCTTGCTAGACGTCGCGACGCAGTCTATTGCTTCGCGAGTCATCTATGGATAACTTTGTCGATAACAAATGGTCTATTGGGCACGTAACATGGCTGTTAAACTTGTTTGCTTGAAGTTTTTCCGCATTGCGTTTACGCGTCGATTCGCTGAACTGTAGCATACGAAGGAGTACAATCAAAAGAAAAACATTATTCCAGTTACATCAATTTACCAACAAGATTCAGTTCTGAATGCTTTATGGAGAATTTATTTGAAATATCGTTTCGGAATTAATAATATTGAAATAGAGGAATTGTAAATATAAATATAACTTTGGTTTAAAATAAAAAAAATTATAGAAAAGAAAATGTATTAAATATGCACTAAAGTACCTTTTATATTTTATTACATTTATTTATTATAACGTATTGTTCAAAGGAAAAGAAATTTAATATGTAAATTATTCAACACTCTACTACTAAATAATTTATTTACTTAGTTAATCAAGTAATTTTAGATACGAATTCATGACAATTTATGTTCAGACAATTAATGTCTTAATCAATCACTACCTCGAACAATAGGAAATCACAACTACAATTGATTTAAATTAAACATTAAAATTATATGTAATTTTCAATAAATAAATAACAAACGGATTAATGAAATATCAATTAATAAATTAAAAATTTATTTTTGTAAAACATTCAATCAAATTATGAGGAATGATCTGTATTTCAGTTTATCGTCTGAATTAAGAAAGTACATATAAGAAGTCTACTTGACTAGTCCGCAACTGAAATCAAGAACAGTAAGAAACGAGACATTCACTCGTTGCTTCGAGGCAAAGAAGTTTAAAAATATCACACAAGAGTGCAGGTGCCATTGAACTAACTGGAGAGAACAATTGCAAAAAAAGGTTCACTGTATTCGCCTCTTAATCCTTAAAATAACTTTCTTTTCATACTCTGCATAATTTATGAATTTCTATAATAAATCATGGTGCTACTTTAAAGCTCAATAATTACATAAGATGATTGGCTGATTTTGTAAAGAATAAGATCAAATTATCAACTATTATTCAATTTTGATAATGATAATCTATGCTGAATATTAATCAATATCATTGTACTTTAAATATGTTCCTAAGGAAAAATGTTAAAATAATAACAGCTTTTAAACGCACATATTTATTGCAAAAATAATATACTGATTATATTAGACATTGGAGAAAATTTAAGCGCAATAGTTTTACATATTGTCACGACTATGCCTCTTCTTACGTACGTTCATAAAATTTATAATTAAGTAAAATAATTAATTTAAAGCAAATTGCTGTGAATGTTCCTTGGTCAATTTTCGGTCTGAATGAAGAGCTATTTCGAGAAGCGCCAGTACTTCTTCGGATCCTTCATGTAAGTCTTTTTACTTTTGAGTGGGACTTCCATTACCACTCTCAAATGCGATTCAGTGCTTCAGTAAAATAGCCTACACTATCTCTGAGGTTTCTTCTCTTAGCTCCGTTATCTAAGCTAACGTCACTATATTGGCAGGTTTGCAAGTATAGCTGGCGCGCACTACCGCGCAAGTTGTACAGAGAAAAGTTAGCTTGGCTTCCACTATTTTTCCATGCCATTAACGACTAACTCAAATGATCTCTATCAATGGTTTCGTTTCGAATGCGTTTTATTCTCATCATCCTACCCACATTGCGGTACATTTGCATTTTTCACGCTTTCTTATAAATATTAAGATTTCGTTTAAAATAATTCATATAAACAATAGGACAAGTTCATTTTCGAATAATTCGAATTATTTTATATGATAAATTATTTTCATATAAAGTTCTATAAAATTATTTTATTATAATATATGGCGAAATGATATATAAAACAATGAAATTTGATATTAATAACAGCGGATACAAAATCGAGTTTATTATATACATGAAGAACATTCATTTTTATACTAACAAAAAAAATAATATACAACTGATTCCATGGTGTAGTGGTGAAGGTGCCTGTTTGATGAACATTAGGACAAAGTGGGAGTGTTCGGACTCGTCATTCAAACATATGTGATAGCTTTACCTGTACGACGAATCGGAACACACCAATACACCGATCATTTCGAGGGAGGGTTTTTTCCCACGCGGCTTCCCCTCTTCGCGAGCTTAAGCTTGAGTAAATGCGGAATACTTACAATAAGATAATATAATAGGAAAAGTAAAAGGATAATGCAAAAATCCCAAAATCGTTGAAAGGTGATTAAAGTCTCCCGCAGAAATTCTGGGTCAAGTAAGGCTGAATGTAAATGGAAAGAGAAAACAAAATAAAAGATAATACTATTATCTGTATGTCAATTTATGGAGCTTATTGTACTCGACTTTAAAAACTTTTTATAAGAGTTGTTAAAAAAATTAGAAACATTACATACAACAATACAATACTCTTTGTTTCACTAAACACGCAATTAATTAACGCTTCGATCCCCTTTGTGAATCATTTTTCAAAGTCTGTGGCATTTAACGGTATTCAATTAAGCAATATTCAGTTGTAAAATACGAGGCAAATTGCTTATGCAGTTCGAATTAATGCAATTATTACAATAATCTAATACTGATTTCAATACAGTATGTTCGCTACATATTTTCCTAACCTCGATATAGGATTAAATTAAAATAAAGAATTATTTAATAACTAAAATAATTAAATGAATAAGCGAAAGAATATTATAACGTTTATAAAAGTTATTATCACAATTCATTCCAAATTTAATAAATAAATGGAAATAATAATAAATTAATGAATTGGTAGATTACGTATTATTCCTAATATTATGTAGTATTCCTAAATATATATAAAAAGAACACAATTTCTTACCATATACCATTTAATTCAATGAATTCTTTTTGTGTTTGCTTTTGAAGACATTTTTTCGATATTAAATTAGTATTGATTTCTTCATTCTCCAATTCATCGATGCCACATCGAATTTTCTAATTCAATGTCTGCCCATAACCATGTATGCATAATACGACGAAGGTCGTGAGAATTTGCCCTACTCTCATCGCATATTCTCTTTACGTTTTCGCCAACCGTGAAGTCTACTATGCGACCAGCCGTCTTCTTTTTGACATTCTTCTGTCTCACTCACATAATCATCTTGAACGTCTGCAGCGCCGCTTTGCGAAATTGGTGCACTTTTCTTCCTATTTCCCCTACATTCATGAAAGGTGCAAAAATGGAATCATTCAATTCTTTGAGAAAACTTTGTCAGATCGTCACCTTCCTTTGTCAAGTCAAATTTTATACAATCCATTTCAAATTACAATCAAATTAGATTTTAATTAAAATACCCTTTCATAAATTTCAGGGGCGCGCTTTTTAATTTACCTTGTTTACCGTATTCCTGTGAAATCTCCTTGTAGTCACTGAAGAGAATTTTCAATAACGGATAAAATATTAACTTTGCTGAACGAAGACTTGTTACAATTTCCGTTGAGGAAGTTGCCGTTGCAATCCCAAAATTAATATTCTCTCGCTCCAATATAGGTTATGCAAATTCTTCTATATACTCACTAATATCCGATAATCATGCGCCACTTGTAACGTTATCACTTTAATCGGTTTACAAGACATTAATATAGATTAAGAAGATAGTAGGTTGTATCAGCCATATCCATTCTTCTTATATGAAACTCGTATTCATCATTCCATCGACATGACGCTTATTAATGCTGTAGTAGAAATGTATTTGAAGTTAAAAACTGGGATTCAACAAGGCGTATCCAATATTAATTTTGAGCTTATATTGGGTCAGATCAAACTTTAGATCCGTAAGAACGTTTAATATTCTACTCTATTAAAACCCTAAATGGACTCGATATAACAAAACATCATCAAAATTTAGTTTGATACTTTTTTGTTAATATGAAGATTATTATAATACATAGTAATATTATTACTATGACTATTATAGTATGTATTAATATCCCTAAAGACATGGTACCAAATGAGAAAAACATTATTTAAAAAGTACGATTTTTCGTTCTACTTCTAGTCCTTGATTAATCTTATTGTTTTCAGAAATTTGTTTAGTACGCCCAATTAAAAACTTTAAGTTATTGTTTAATAAGTTCGGCTAAGTAAATTTATAGTTGGACAAATTAGAAACTATAGTTGCGAGAACTTATTCAATTGCAACTTACTATTTTAGTTGGTCTTTTTGACAAATAATTATTGTTCGTTGATTAAATTAATTAATGTACTATTTGTTTACTGGCTCGATACATGTAAGAAAAAGGTATAAATTTTCATTTGATAAAACTACACTCTAAGTCATGTATTTTATCCTAAATTTGGGTATGGCCCAGTTCAAGCAAACAATACCCATTGGTTTATCTATTTAAAGCTAATTTCATTCCTAATATACCTAATAACTATTATTTCCAGCGTTTTCATTTTAATCGCAACGCTAACTGTATTCACGCAGATTAGCAAAGAAGTCGTTACTTCCACGTGGTGGCACAGCACAGTAATAAGAAAACCTCGGCATTTCCTAACGCGATTCGTTTTTACCGCGAACCTCTCGCATATTACCAGCGTGATAATTCAGTCTGATTTATTCAAGCCTCTTGTTTTGCGTCTTCTTGATAGCGCGTATTTTTACAGTTCTCCTTATTTTTGTCGTCGGCATTGCGGGTCGGCAATAATTTACAATTACACTGGTTTTATGGGGCGTCATAAAGATATGCGACGCATGCCTATTGCGCGGTGGCTGGCATTTTACGGTCATAATGAAGTGTCGTATATGCACGCCGGACTTATGCGGCTCCTTCGTCTTATGCCTTTTCCGATATTTTGCCACCGGCTCAAGAAATTTAAATTAGTGGCTTCGCCTGTCCGAGAGGATCGTTTTATCGTTTGTACCTCTAACGAGTCTCTTGTTATATTTGCCGGAGGAGAGTGCCACGATTCTTACCATTCGGAATTCATTCTTTCGCGTAACTAACGACGCGACCAATACATCACTTCCTTGGTAAATACAAAACTTTGTAATGCTTAATGCAACATTGCTTAACACCTATTATTGGAGTGCTGCGCACCGAGAGTAATCATTAGGAATATCTCCGTAAAACAATTTTCAGGAGTATTCGAATCATTATTCTAGTAGAGTAGGCAAGTGTTTTATTTATCTTTCTATTTTTAATGGAACTTAATTACGTAATTTAAAGTCAAAAGCAGTCAGTTGCATCATTTCAGTAGACAAGTTATATATAGGGCGAAAATCAGTAATTAACTTTGTTACAAATTGCAGTAAACTTATTTCCATTTAATATGTAAAATTCGCATAAACGACCATAGCGTATTACTTTTCAATAGATTTACTCAGTCTAAAAAATGCTTCATAATTCATAACGGTTCAACGTTTTTTTCATTTCCTTAATTAATATTAAACGGTTATCATAATTTGTATTAAAATCATTGAATAATTATTGCGTATTGTATTGATTTTAAGATGAATAAATTAATTCTGAATCATATACCAACGTAGACTTTTCCTGTATTTTTTTCCGGAATGTAATATTTGATCAAGATCGCACAATGAATAACTTCGTTTGATATTTAAAATTGTATAGCCCTCGGAAACTCATAGTTTAACGAAAATTTCACCTTATACTTATATGA
The DNA here is from genome assembly GCA_022817305.1 of Leptoteleia sp. ZL-2020. Lineage (NCBI taxonomy): Eukaryota > Metazoa > Arthropoda > Insecta > Hymenoptera > Scelionidae > Leptoteleia > Leptoteleia sp. ZL-2020. Next base: position 17,775 of record JABFPN010001193.1, read on the forward strand.
TTACCGATTTTTCCCTCAGACCCAATTATTTATTCAACGGGTAGTAATTAAACCCAATCAAGAAAATCACAAAATGAAGTTGAACAGAAAGCTAAATTAAAAAACGAATATTATTTTATGTGCGAGTAAACATAAATAACTGTCACTTTGTAATTATCGAGTCGAATATATGTTTAATTCTTACAACGACGTCAGTGACTTTTTGATAACGAAAGCATTATTTCACTCTGTAATATGAAATTCATGTACATGACGTGATCATTGGTTATTGCTAATTGCGCGCATGAAACTGCAGGCCGCAGTACCGGAAATCGATGGCAATAAACGTCACGTCCAAAAGAGTCGTCAGGCAATTTCGTATCGTATGTACGGGAATAATTAGTTGCTGTGCTAATGCAGTTTTAATTATTTCGACGGGTTCAAACGAGCACGAGATCGCAACATTTTTCGCATGAATAATTGCGGTTTCAATTAAAAATCTATTATTACAGTCTAACGGAAAAGGTACCAAGTGTTTTTACGCGTCTCCATAGGTATCAACTTATAACCGACACTCTCTATGCAGTTCGGCAAAAAGTAATTGTAACTGCAGAAGAATTGGACATTTAAATTGCAATAACCCACAATTTCCGGGGGTCCAAGTGTAAAGGGTTGCAATGCGGGCGAGTGAAAAACTTCTTCCCAGCACCGGCCATATTTTATTCACCCAATTACTTATTTATTTTCACTCCAATGGGATTTGCAATCGCCATGAAAAATTCAAACTAGCGCTTCACTTGTAACTGGCGCAGAATACCTCGCGCCCCCTGTCTGCGGACCGAATGACGTTGCCGTGACCACCCTCCGTAATAGCATACGTGCCGCATTACTCGTTTAATTGTATCATTATACAACGGACATGTCCTTTCGCTTCTCCGTAATTCCTCGTGCGTGAATTTGATCATGAACCGTCACTGCAACTTGGCGGAAAACAAGCAAAAAAGTGTTGCGCGCCGGAAACCCTTGCTCGCAGTGCCATGCGGCGAATGATTAATTCGCCATTTCCGATTATCACATTCACGCGCGCGCGTTGCACGCCACATTTATAACATTATCGGCCGGCTGTCCCACCTAGCGCTCAGAATTAACAAACGTTTAATTCAAAGAGGTATATGCGGAAAAAGTGCTGCTTGTTCGGATCTTATCTGCCGGCTGGTGACGCGACGGGATAAAATATACGGCATTTATCCATGTGCGAGTTTTTCTCTCCTCGAATTCAAGCACGACTGCGAGCACAAGATCAGTCGGCTTGGCATGCCTGGAAGGATATTTATTGCCCACGGCTTATCGTTGTAAAGGAGGAAATAAGGGCGCGAGGCGCTAGAGCTCTCCTTCCTCCTCTACACTGCTTCCTTCTTTTTCCATAATCTGCCGCGGCACTTTTCTTACGCAGCCATCCTCGGTGCCACATTCATCCACTTTTTACCTTATCTCTGACCAAGTGCGGCAATTTGACCGTTTTCAAATCAGATTAGACGAAAGTGAAACCATGATCCTCCTGGCAAATAATGCAAAATTATGTCGAATGTGCCCTAAATTACCTCATTGATATGATAAGGTGCCATTTCAGTACTGACTGTTGATTTAGTACCGGCACAATTGAGGGAGTGGAATTTAAGAATTGCAATAGTATTATGTCAGTACAGATTTGGTATTGTGCCAGTGGTGAAATTTATGGCCAGAATTGTTGCCAGGGATAGTCATTTTGGTGCTGGGTTGCTATCGAATCTACATTGAAATATTAAGTTGACAAATTCAGTGCTGTTGTGGTATTCAATAAACACTAGGAGAATCATAATACTGAAATTTCGACAATATAAAATTTCAACTGTATAACTGAAAAATATAATTCCTAATACAAATGAAACATATATGGTTCATATATGTTTTAACATTTTCATATAAGGGAATAAAAAATTCATATATAGAGATATATGTTTTTCCTTAAGCCATATATGGCCATATATGGTCGATACATGGTAATAATTGATATAATATTCTAGCCATATATGTATTTAATCATTTCCTTACATGGAAATCAATTATTAATTATTAGAAGTTAATAGTTCGGTAAAACATTCAGATCGTTATAAAGAATAATAATAATAATAATAATAATAATAATAATAATAAAGAAAACTTGTGCAGTCAGTCAGTTATAATTCCAACCGTTGAAAATAAAACGAACAGATATTTACAATGTTTTTAAAATACTTTGTTGTGAAAGCTATAATAAATTCAGACTTATCGTTGCCAACCGACAACCACATTTTACGTTATTTTTTGAACTTGTATATAATATAAACTATCTTCAAAGAAGATGTATTATTACGAGAGAACCAAAGAGAAGGTATCAGACTGTAAAGTTAAAGAATAAAACATGCTTTTTTGACATTTTCATTAAATAAATAATTCATTGATTTTAAACTCTGCCTGTAAAGCTTTAATATAACATGAATATCAATTCAGAGCGTATGATGTAACGTGAGTTTTAATTTTTTTGTTGTTAATATTTAGTAGAAAAAAAAGCTTTAACATTGTAAAATATTTGAATTTCATTTTTTCCGTAGAGATAACAAATCTGTTTGCTTAAATTCAAAATAATAAGAGATGAAGCTGTGCTGATGTAATGGTATCCACAATGCTCACACTTATTTTAAAGGATTATTCAGTATCTACGTTATAATAACAACACTTCCTCGGTCGGAAATCCAAAGATTATAAAGACTCATAGTGCTCTTATTCGAGAGGGCTTAAACAGTGATATAAAAATAAACGTGCTGATGAAGATAAGGGAAACGGATTCGAATAGCGAGAGAAGGGGTTGTATAAGGAACAAAAGTGCGAGTAAATACAGAAAGAAGGAACAACGTGGGAAGTAAAAAAGTTGCAATAGAACGCAAAGGATCCTCTTGAATGGCTTATCTGGTCGAACGATTGCTGGCCCAGACCGATTCGGAGACCACTCGTAAACCTAATAATCTTGGCCACTTCTGACAAACGGTGCCGTCAAAATGTAATTCCGGCGTGTTCTCGCTCTTCCGCGCAGAATTCCAAGTGGATCTTCACTTCAGTCTACGCTTCCTCTTGGACCTCTCCAGCCCGTCTTCGTGGCAGTGATGTACAAGTAAGATTTGACAGTTCGAACGTGACTCCTTTCGACGCCACGAAAAATCAATACCAATCTGACGTTCATTCTTTGCAGGCCTCAACAGAGTACCCGCGCTGCTGCTTTTTCATCGGACAAAATATCGGACGTTCCGAATGACCTGCGACGATGACAAAGAATAAGTTTTCTTATCTCCGCGAAAATACTCTTTTCCGGCATTTGTCTCTCTAAGTTGTCAAGCTGCCAGTCCGCAGAGATGTGAAAAATTGTTGGGTTACTGTTCCCCGGTGTGCGCTGCAACGATAATACGCTCAACGTTATTATGTCATTACACGCATGATGTGAAAACCAAAGATAATCTGTTATAAGAAATTTGTTATCAATTAACAGCACGTTAATCTATTGGTATTGCAGTGCACTATCTCATACCGACTATCCACTACCGACAAACACAAAATTTGTTTCTGAAATAAATTATTTTCAGAGGCATCAAAACATACTAATAACATACATGCAAATATATTTATATACAAAAATTTTTTTACAACAATTATAATTCCCAAGAAATATCTAATGCGACAAAGTTTCTTTTAAAACATCATCGAGTACTTAATTGGTAGATTAATATACCCACCATCGTTCTATAATGATCACAAATGAAAATTTAATAGCTGACTTAGGAGTTCCGTGATTTTCAATTAAAGTGGAGAAAGTCAATTAAAATTCAATTTTGTCAGTTACTATAAATTCCGTGTAAAATTGCAAAATTATTTTGCTCCTTTTAATTAACATTTTTAATACGTGGTACTTTAAAGAACAAATTATGACATGTGAAATTAAAATGCTAATATTATTTTTGTTACAAATTAATATACATTTTCACGTGGTGTGGGATGTGTGCTTCGATTTCAAAGAAGATGCTAAAGGTACTTTTTTCGTGTACAATGAAAATTACAGTGGCAAGGCGACATTGAGTGCAGTCACGTAAGAGGTTACTCCAACGAAGGTGGGATGAAGCGTGCAACGTACCGTTAGCAAAGGAATGCCAACCACCAAAATTATAATGATTCCTTGCTTTCCTCTGTCCCGGACCGTCGTTAGATATCCAAGTTTACCCTGAATAATGCAGAGCCAAGCTCTTTATGAATTTTTATGCATCCTGCAGAATGGAATACATTTGAGGAGTTTAGTCCCCTCTATATACAGTCGCATGATAGCTGCACCCGGCGCGACTTCGAAACAACGAATTTATTGCCGGCGGTAATTACGATGAAAATCGCGTGTTCAACGAACCTTCGCAGTAGAAAATGGAAAAGTATTAAGTTATTTCCCGACGAATAATGTCTTAATTACGGTGCCCAAATTTTAATTATTAAAATAATAAATTTACTTGTCAAATTATTGTAAAATATTATCTCAGGCTAAGCGAAGAAGCTAATCATCATAAAAAAAGTGTCGTCACTGCAAGTCAACCATTGTAACATTTTAGTTGTTCTCTGTGGTATTAGAATAAATGCGCTACATTTAATGAAATTGTATATTTTCCCTGTATTCTAGGGTATGAAATTGAATTATCTTTTTATCATTATATAAGTTGAAATTTTAGTATATGAATAAATCATTTATTTATTTAATTTAATCAATTTAAATTTTGTATACACATATGAAGACAATTTTTGGAGTATCACTATATGTTTTTCTTTACAGAGAAATACATATAGTACTAATCAATTGAAATTACTATAACACAATTGTTACTTTAAAATATTCAAGAATTCATTTAAAATGAAAGAACATATTCTTGTGTAGCTCATGTATGAAAAATAGTAAAATAATATTTCTTTTATAATTTGACATATTTGGCGTAAAGCGAAGTATGAATAATAATAATATAGCGTCTGATTTCAAGATGTATGTTAATGATAACAAAATTCAACGTATACTTGATGCAGTTTTGTGCAACAAATTCTATTCACATTTTCATACTCACGTACAAAAATTGTAACTATAATTGCAGTAGAACTGGCATTGAAGCTTAAAATTGAGTCTTCTCTTCCGCATACAGCTTTATATATCATAAAGGTTTCATCGTTTGTTTGACACTTCTATCATAGTGTTTACACAAACATCCTTAAAAACAGACTTTATTATAAATAATACGAAAATTATATTTGGCATTTATTTCATACATATTTTATATATTTGGATACAAATGGATATTATTTATATTGACTACATATTACAAAAATCATGCATCCAATGGACGTTTTCAGGAAAATACGTACATGGAAATTTTATTCCCTTTTGACCGTTATTATTAAATTACGTACAATATTTGTATTATATATTCATATTATTAAGATTTGATTTGTAATGTTACCTTTTAATTTTTTTCGTTATTGAATGTCATTTAATCACAATTTTTTTGTCAACAAACTTTTATAAATATCTTCCTATTTAGAAATCTAGATAAAATTTAGGTACGTTGGATAGAAAATTTTTTTTAGAATTGATAAAGATAATTTTTTAATAATTATCAATAATATTTCTTTTTAATTACAAATTTTTCATTCAATATAATGAATTATGCTAATGTTCATATTTAATGAAATTTTAATATTTAAACGTTTCCTGTGACATATTTTTTATTCAAATGTTTTCGCGACTTACAAATAGTGGTTATTTGATGCGCTTCAGAAGATCTATATTGAGCTTTTCAGCTTTCACCACAAAGAAATTCGCAAAAGTAAACTTGACTTCCGATCTTATAAAAGGATTCTTCCGGCAAAAACGAATTCAAGAGAATAAAAGTCAAATAAAACCGCTATTGTATAAATATCAAACAGTAAACGGCGATCACTCCTTGTAATGATGAAAGGTGCCGAAAACTTTCTTAAATTACTTCTACAAATTCACATCAATCCATTTTAATTTACACGGAGAGAAAAGATTAAGAAAAATTACTAAGATTGTTAGTAAACGGAATTAATAACAAGATTATTATTTTTACTTGGTAATAACGCACTTATAAAATTAGTAAAAATATACAGAAAAGTTATGTTTTTGCTTTCGTAAAAGTTTGTAAAATTTATTTAAAACGAGACAATGACAGAAAATATCCGAAAGACAACAAGGAAAATATTGTTTGCATTTGGTATAATTAAAATCGTTCATAGTCTCGGGGTAAACAAATCAACTTTCTAACTCGAAGGTCGAATGTTATAAGACTTTAAGTACATACCCTGTCTACTAATAAAAGCTAGTAATTTCTTTTAACATTTTTGTATTTTTTTTTCAATTTATTTTTCTCCGTTTAGTTACTAAAAAATGATATTTTTCAATATACTATGTAAAGAAAACAATATCACACATATTATTAAGCTTTTCTACGCTCCATTAACATTAAAATTAATTGTGGTACCATACCAAAGTATTTATTATTAAAATTTAATTTTTTAGGTACAATAAAAAAATTATGGGTTTGGAACAGACATACATTTACTACTATTACACTGTGTGCTTAAAGTTCCCACAAGTATATGTATGTTTCTTATAAGTATATGTATACCTTTGCGAAGCTTACGAATACTTGAACATTGAATTTGTATCTCTACCATAAACATGCGCTATTTGTCCAATGGATATAATTATACAAGTATACTTAGGAATTGTAATAGAAATTGTAAACCATTTTCTCAATGTGGTAGTGTCAGTTTTCTTTAAGATTTTACCGAACCTCATTGGTATTACTTCATGAAATCTTCCCTTATCAATGGATTTGAGAAAATTCGATTTGAGAAAACGAACCTCGTATTTCAGCGTAGTAAATGTATATAAGATCTGTAATAATAAAAGATTTAGTATTATGAAACAGAACATTAAACATAATGTTTGACATTACAATGAAGACCAATTCAGCATTGCTGGAATAGTTATAACTGAGATTTGAAAAAGCTCCCCTTATTCTTATCTGTATCGTTCCCACTACTACCATAACGCTTGTCTGAGCATCGTAACTATTGAGATATCCATTTACATAAGGTATACCGAGACTGCGGCTAACATTTACTCTATTGGTAGATTACCTACGACGGTGGAATACGTAATAATGTCACATGCTTCACGAGGTTCCCTTCTTAAAGGTAACGATAACTTGGTCGTCCGTGCCTCCCTGGTTGCTGTCGATTTCGAACTTGAACTACAGACTACCCAGCATCTCGCAATACCCAAGCCTCGGTCTGTTACACACACAAAGCCAACTGTTTTATCAAATCCTCTTAACTTAGTCTTAATAAGGATATATTCTGCATCTTCAGTTAATTGTGTAATTTCCAATTTGCATTTATAAATAGTAGGGAGTAAATAATATTCACTTTCCTTCTAAAACATCATTTATGGAAAAAATTAATAATTTACAATATACAAACTAAAACTTGCTGATATTGCAAAGCTGGGAAGACTCTTAGCAAGTATCACTTGATTTATCCATATTTTATTCTTCACAAAGGTACTAAGTTATCGCAATGACGCTTTCCAATATTCGTATAAATTATTGAATTTTTTAAAATTATTTTAGCTGAAAAACTTACGTTGTTTCTTTTGTTACAGAAATATTTTTTTTTATCTCGTGATATTTTATAAACTTATTTTAAGTAAAGAAATATTAAAGAGGATAAAGAAAAGCATAAGGAACGACTCGCAAAAACTAATCCCACTTGATGGTATGGTGGCAAACTTTCTTTGACCAGTCTTGACCGCAGCTTATTTCAGATGTGCTTTCACTCTTGATGCTTAACGGTACAGATAAAACCTCAAAGTAAAAGTACAAAGCTTTCCAGTACAAAATTCATGTTCCCAAACGTGCCTATTTTAACGGTAATTACATGTTCGATTAATGTAAATTCAAATTCTGTATTGATGAAAATAGCCATATCTATTACGGAAAACTGATATCAAACTACGCTTTTAAATAATGCTGTACAAATCAGTGCAACTTCATTGTTGAAATTCTTTAAATAATTCTATATAAAGCAAGTATTTGTAGCAAAATTATTTAAAGAATTTTCACGATTAAATGTACAGCTTATATAATTATGTTAAAAGTTCAATTTAATAATCTACATAATTGCAATTTGAAACGCTATACCCGTAATAGTCATCACTGACTTGAAAACATTTACTTTGTCTCATTCAAAAGAAGACTGATGAAAAATATGTGTACATAGTTGATTTGCATAAAAATTAAATTTTTCCGCGCGGTTAATATTTTATTGTGCGGAAGTATTACACTTTCATGGTTGATGAAATGGGGTAAGAAGTTTCTGACTGTACAAACAACTAGAACATGCTCTAACGTAGGTTACTTCGTGGAATAAGGCGCAGTGAAACACGAGAGCGACGCGGGCGTTAAAGTGGTATCGGTAATTACTGCCGTGTTGGCAAACAGAGTGCTTTACGTACAAGGAAGATGTGGTCAGCGTCACCATGATCGTCAATGTCGACGTCGTCGGTTAGTTTACTCTATTCACGCTACATGCTTCGTAAGCTGTCGAGTTTAAGAGCGTGAAAAATGATGTAAACTTCGTTGAGTAAACAACAATAAATTAACATTTAAGTTGGAATTTCTTGACAATTTAACCAAAGTTAATGTTGCCTTGCGAGCAATGTGTGTTATTAAAGTTTCCTGATTATATAAGCCAGGCAAAGGCATTCATTATTCTGATTTAATGAAATTTGTTGTCAAAATACTTTCAGAAATGATAAAACTTGTATAACAAGCCCACTCCAGTTGCCAAAAGTACGTTATAATAAAGTGATTTCACCACGTAAATGGGGTTATAAATGAAAGCTCGAAAAATATTTGTTATAAAATTATGTTTCCAGTTAATTTTAAAATGTTGCCACGTATCAGAGTGTTGACTGAAGTCCGAAATAGTAGTTTCTAAATTGAAACGTGGTAGAATTTATTTGTGGACATTTATCGTTTACATAAACGTTTTTGTGGCGGTTCACCATATTTCAACATGGTATATTTAATTTAATTGCATATTATTGTGCATCATTTAAAGTCGTGTCCGAAAATTGCAGCAGACGTTTCGTATCATTCTAAATTAGTGTATACGTATCATCGAAATTAATATTCATGAGATTTGAAAGATATATCGTTCCTTAAATTATACATTTAATAAATCGTAACTTAATAGAAACTTTTCACGCGGTCTTTTTATTGCCCCGCTACTGTTCGTACAAAGCAGAATCGCCGAGACAGCGTGGCACGCTCTGTCTATTTTCAGCGCTCGGCATTTGATCTATAAGTATATAACACGCAATCTATACCATCCCGTTCTGCAAGCTCGCCTGCAACGTTTTCGTAAAAAGGAATAAGATATCAGTTAATATTACGGTACTGTGTAATATAATAACAAAAAATTTGAAGTGGCACTTAATTTGTAGCTTGACGTGTTTCAACGTGCGCTTTACTTCGGGTAATATTACTAAACACTGGATTAATAATATGTCATTTACTTTCAACATAAAACTGCTCAGAGAACATGATTAAACTCTATTAAAATTGAAACGTCATTTGTTAAATTCGCGTTTCAATAAAACTACAATCAAACTATATTTATAAATTTATTAATAGCGAATGTACATTCGTTAATTATTACGTTATTTTAACGATTATTATGCACTAATTTATTGCGCCATTGTTAGCGTCGGTTTCTACTATCGAACTGTCAACCGTTATTCAACCATGGAAATAACTCGAAAACATTATTCCGTTTCAAATACTAAATTTCGCCCTCTTATGACAACAACAAAAAAAAGGAAATTAACGGCAGTTCTCTTTAGCGACTAAAATCAATCAACTCTTGCAGCAGTAATCTTGTTTATATTATTATTGGAAATGTTTGACAAAGAAAATTCCCTTTTCGTCGTCTCGATGTATTTCCTTAGCGAGTAATTTATGTGGAATTAATTGAAAGAAGTTGCCAGTGGCGGAGTTGCAGGAGAACGATAAAAAAGGGTCTGTACAATTTGCACAAACAATTGCGTGTAGATGTCGTCGTTTTGTTCGGCTGAGAAATTAGAGGAATTCGATGCAATTCCTTCGAAGACAAATGAGTTGAACGTCGACAGTTTAGATTCAGACAGGCAGCGAGCCAACTAGAAAAGCGGCAACCATCCGTCCATTCTGCGGTAGACCCAATCTTTGTTAAACGTCCTGCTCTCATTCATCGAGGCCAGACAGTCTCACGATTATAAAGCGCAAATCTTATTATTCCCTCTCCCTAATCTTGCCATCTCGTCTTCTCCTTGTCTTATTCGTTACTCTCATAGCTAACCCTTTACCGATATTGTTCCGCAGTACCGTCTATTTTATTATCCAATTACTCTTGATTGCCGGCACAAGCAGGGCCAACAAGAATTAAAATCGGATGGAAATATGCCCATTTAATTAGAAGACGCTTCCAGCGGAATCGAATACCATCGAGACGTTATTTCCCTACTTAACAAAAAAGACAAGTTACGAATTCTCGCCCCTGTGAATTTTACAGCTTCATTGCGACGTTTAATTCCCTTAAGATGGTATCCCGTCACGACGCAAAGTGGGCGACACGGTTTTCAACAAATCCTTTTGCTGCCACTTCAATTGGCTGGCCAACGACAGACGCCACTTTTATACGAGAAAAATGTAGATATCCACGTAAAGAAAAAAAGATTTGAGGAAATTCTTTTCGCCGAGGCAGAACTGACGTTGCTCGAGCTTGCTGCGTTTTTTTCATAAGGCAGATCAAACTTCAATTTACAAAAGTGCTGCTGAAAAAAGGAATTCTGTTGCACGTGCTAAAGTAGTTTAGAGTTGAAATGTATAATGGACAATTTTATAACATCTGGTCACTTTGCATAATCGTACTGTTGTTTTTTTTTTTTTCGTATGCTGCTGATGTAACCAAATCCTACGCAATGTTTACCAAATGTTTACATTTTTATCTTGCCAGAAATATCACTCGATTGCTTTGTTACTTCACTAATTCTCGGCAATAGATATTGTCAATTTGTACAATACCTGGTAACTTGTTAATTACTATGTACAACTTTGAAGTTAATCAGCCCAGCTCATTAGCTACTGTTAACAATCAAATAAATTAACGCATGGGTGAATATAATTCTGCTTAAAAGTACAGTTACGGTATATCTCCAATTATCAATTTACATTTTATTTATAGCGTTCATAATGGAAATAATAAAATGTTAGTAAAACTCAATTTATTTATAATTCAATATTGTTTTTATAATAATAATTACAATGATTTAGGAGTAATTACAGTTATTCTCATTCGAAAATAATTTTGTAGATATAATATGTACATTCGAAAATAGTAAAAATGTAACAACTCGATGCGTTTGCCATCTTTGAGTACTTGCATACGTTTAAAGCATTCAAATGTAAATTTATATTCTGTCTTTCAGCAGCTTTCATTAAGAAAAAGAAAAAAAAAAAAAATACATTAACAACTAATTGAATACTTCACAAAAGTAACTCTTTTCATTAGAAGAGAACGGAATTTCTTCGAACAGAGTGATGTTGATTTCTTTCGTATAAGTACAGAGCTTTTTTTTATCTTGAACTCTTAGATAATAAAGTAAGTAAATTTTAACCTACTTAACTTCCAGAGATAACGTTGGATTAATTCATTCCCTCTTTAAAAGAAATTTATATCGTCTTACATCGTGCACTTTTAGTAAATTTTTTACTATCATGACTCCTCGGTTGTGTGACTTTTTTGTCAAGTTATAACAAACCGCGTTGTTTTTTCTACATTTTGCTTTTCTTTTCTCCTCTTTGAAGGTAGTTAGAACCAGACGGAGGGTATGTTCCTACTATATGGCTTGAGATTCAGCATATTTCGGCTATCCATTATTCATTGTGGGGTACTGGGTAGCCTTCACTTGTTCTTTTGTTACGTATTTCCTGTTGAAAGGGGATTCGCAGGGTTCTCTTATAGTGCCTGCGAAAACTATGTATGTATATACTACCATATTCATTACATGAGAATACAAAGTTTGGTTTATCTAATGACGTAAGTGCAAGGTACTTTAATATTAGCAACTGCATATTTAATAATTGAATTTTAATTTTTCATCTATAAATTACGTTCATAACAATGAAACTTAAAAATACATCCATAACATTGAATAACTAACGTTTAGAACTCACAATTTCTTCTGCTAATTAATAATTTTTTATTCTCGTTATATTGTTTTTAACGAATATATTGCAAAATCAATATTGTAACCTAATTATGTCAAGTGTTTATTGATTATTAAGTCAATATTATTTCACGATTCATTAGACTAGAAATAAGTAAGTTTTCTTTGCATTAAGAAATAAGAAAGAACTGTTAGATTAAAATTACAAAACTTAATTAAAATTTAACGAAATTTTTCATTAATATGTAATTAGAAAAAGTCTCAAAATCTGTTAATTCTTCTAACAAAAAATTTCCTTTTTTTCTAAGAAGAATTTTTAATAGGACCTCAAGTGTGCATTAACTAGAAGTTATATTACTGTTCGTAAAATTGACGCGTAAAAACAAAAACATTTGATCAATATGTGTATAGATATTAGAAAAATAATGATTATATTTTAGTTTTATACAGACATATACCTTTATTACGTTTAAACATACTAAATTGTTATATTTAAATAGTAAATTTTTAGGTTTTCTTTCTATAATACAATAAACTGTAACCAATTCGATTAGTATTTTGCATTCATACAAACATTTTACATCTCATTATTTAACAAAAATATACGTATGTATACATGGATTTATTCTTAGTCAAACATAATTATTTTATTGAATCTAATAAACATATATTTAAATTAATGTACTTTAATTTTTGTTTCAGGTGAGTTCCTTGCAATTTCTACTTACCAATATCTGTTCCATTAAGGCTATTTCAAGTAAGTAATTTAGTGTCAATTTTCAAAGAATAAGGTTTACTTACATTACATGCTCATTAAATAATTAAATTTCAATTAACGATTCCATATACTCGTTCATGCTTTAATATTTTCATTTTTAATTAGACAATACTGAATTTATTTATTGTCGAATACAGTATTAATTAACAAATCAACTATAATGTGTTTTATAAATCGAACAAATTGAAGGTAGTGAAATCATTATTAATGATGCTTTCGAAAGCCATTCAGACATAAATAAAATTAATCAAGCATTAACAAGAATGATTAAGTTTCAAAGAAATCATTAAAACGCATATTCGGTCAATTATTCTCAGCTTGCTTTTTGTGACTAGTATTAATGAGAACCTGATATGAAAACTCAGAAAGGTTATTCATTCCTGATCAAAGCCACACCACTGGCGTGGCACTCCCAATTCAATTTTTACTTGGATACAAATAAAAATGTTGTTTCCAGTACTATTGAACAAATCTAACACATTTTCATCTAAATTTATCTAATTTTACCGTTATCATTCGTTTCAGTCAAAAAATGATTTAATAATTGCTAAGATTGCATTAAAATCCTTATTATTTGTTTTTACATTAGAGAAGCAGAATTTACAGAATCATGTAAAATCGTAATCCATGAAACATTGGAGATTGAGATTAATGCACGGCTCATTGAGTATTAATTGCGTGGGGTGGCTGAAGCTTGAAATCCTCCGAAAATCTCCATTCCGTTCTCCAGAGTCTCGTCTCGACAAATCGCGACGATTTTCACAGGCGCCTTTTCTTTGAGGCCCGTACAATACCTACCGCGAGCGAGTCTTTTCTCTTAAGGGGTACCAAATCCGGAGCTCGGGGTGGTTTTTGGCGTTAATGACCGGCTTGACAAAGAGAAATTCACGGATAGATTTCGCATAACAAAACTGGTGTCTCGCTCTCGCGAGTTATCTTAACGAATGCGCTAGCATATGCAGTTGTTGTGATCCTTTTTTATTCTTCTTCTTTTTCTTTTCTCTTTTTCGTTTTTTTTTTTTTTTTTTTTTTTTTTTTT
>JABFPN010001194.1:0-31950 GCA_022817305.1 Leptoteleia sp. ZL-2020
GTGTTAAAAAAACGCGGTCCCTAAATTCGCTTAAAATTGATTTAAAAATTCAGACTTTTTAATTGAATACAATTTTCCCATGTCTAAAAAATATGCTGAATCAATTGCAAGCATCAAATCAGCATTTACATAATAATAATTACAAAAACACTAACTCCGTGACAGCAGACTTACTGCATTACCTTAATACATATATCGCGGTACAAAGAAAAACGTGACAGCAGACACATTTCAAAAGACGACAATTAATAAAAACTAAAGTTAGCTTTGACAAATAAAATAATCCAACGATTCTCTCACTTTTACATAACATCCTACCAAATTTTGGTGCAATTCTATTCACTACCCCAGTCTAGGTAAGGGACGGCGTTTTTGACACGTGACGCATTGAAGAATCACCTTAATACATATTAAACATTTTGAAATGATTTTAACACGGTCTAAACTATATCGTTACAAAAGCACTTCCAAAAGTTAAATAATTAAAATTATAAAAATGAACATTTCACACTAAATCAAGTGAACAAATGGTTCATCATTGAGACATTTTTTTGTAATTCAATTATTCCGTGAAAATAATTAATGTGGTAATGTTTCACATTAAATTGAATGGAAATTCTTATTAAATATTGAAAAATCATATTTAATAAAATGTATATAAATTTTTCTTTATATTGAAATTTAGTATTGATAAAATATATATATTAATAATTTTAAATTTTCTAATACTTTGTGTTATGTTAAAAATAACAAAAAGCTTTGAGGTAAAAAAAAGTTGTTTTGAAAAATTGGTCAATATTTACAATCAATCATTGAAAAAATGTCAGTGGTGTTAAAATAATTGAAAAACATAATAAGAAGAATAACAAATTTTAGTACACATAAACTAGATGAAGCGTGCAAAGAAAATTGGTACACAGGATAAATAGCAGCAGTGCTTGTACACTGGTTGCTATATCTATTGACCATAAAATAATGATTTAACTGATGTTTAGAAAGCTTAAGTAATAAAAATTTGCATTGCCAATATAATGAATAAATTATAATTTTAAACTTATGTGGCAAATTATTTGTTTTTCCAATTTCGATGCTCTTTTTTTTATGTCAATATTGATCAAATAAATGTGATAATAAAATTTTTGTAAAAATTTAAAGTATTTAATGATGAATAAATATTTATGTTTAGTTAATAATTAAATTCATAATTACAATATTACATGATTTTTAATTTTAAGGTATTAAATTTCATAAAGTTCATAAATTATGAAAAAAATTTGTGTATTATGAATGATAATTGTAGTTGTTTTTTATAAATTCAATGAAAAGTAAAACATTACATTGTCCATGGAAATTGTATGTCATAATATGAATTTCTGCTTTATATTAATATATTTATACAATTTCATATTGCAACACAGTTAAAAGAACATCTGCTTAGCTTCCGCATTTGACTTTGTCATTATTTAGAAATTCTTATAGTCGTAAAAACTGCAGTTTTCTCTCCACGTCCAGCATATGTGTTCTTTACAGTTTTATGTCTTAAAACCTGTTCTTTTTATTCTCTCAGCATGGCCTTGAGTTAAATATTGTTTTACAAAAATAAATTTATTATTATTATAATTAGTATTATTTCTTATTATAAAAAAAGTAAATATTTGATCAAGTTATTCATCAAAAATTTATGTGATATCATTGTTATTGTTATTATTATTTCTTATTATAAAAAAAGTAAATATTTGATCATTATATTTTTATCAAAACAAGTTACATTTTTGAATTTAATATTATGAAAAATATTAACTCATTAACCTTATGAAATGAATATGTGTATAACACAATTCTTAATGACTGCATGCTTTTAACTGTTTTTTATGTGTCAGCAAAATTCTGTCTCAAGTTTCATATTTCAAGAATACCATAACTCAAATATTTGCACGATTAAAATATAATGTACAATTAATAATTTTGCTTTACATTTAAAATTTAAGTTGAATATAATTTCAGATTCAGCAGTCAAATCACCACCAAAAGATGTCAAAACCAATAAAAATCTTCAAATGCGGCATAAATTTCAAGAACCTACAAATTGTGTATATCGGACCGATGCACTTACACCTACTTGGATAGGTGAAAGTAAGAATTATGTGAATGATGCTTTGGAAATTAATATTATGTAACAATATTCAATCCGCAAATATAGTATTATTTTTAATAAATAAACAATTAAATTAAAAAAATAAAAATTAAGTTTATAAGAGTTTTTATTAATTATCAACAATATTTTGCAACTAATTAACGCCTAGTAATTTATAATTTTATCAAATAATGTTTATATTTCCAGAAGACCAGGATTACCCAGATTCTCCAGAATCTAATGATACGGTACTTGCTCAGCCATTCCGTGTATTTTCTCCCGTACGAGACGCTGCCACAAATACCCGTCACCACTTGACTGATCTTACGAGTAAAATCAAGCGCAATGTTCTAGCGGAAGAGACACCCATTAAAGAAACGATTAATCAAACTCACCTGCAAAACTACTATAATGAAATGCCTTTGCAAAATGCCGTACAAAATGTTCAGAATCAAATCATACAAGAAAACATGCAACAAAACCAAGCGTTGTTGCAACAAACAATGATGCAAAAGAGATTATTGGAACAAAATATGATGAACCCAATGTACCAGCAATATCGAAATGTAAATCACACAAATTATGTTAATTCGGCAACATTGCCCCGACAAAGTAATGAAATTCCACAACCTCATCATATCATTGCGCCACAAAGTGTTTATCCCGATAATGTGGTCCGAATTCAAAATCATTACCAACAAAATCCTGCACCCGCCAATCGTGCAGTTCCTCAAGAACCACGCAGAAGTGCATTTTCACAAAATTATAGACCGCGTCAAAATTATATCGACTTGAATCACATTGAATCAATTTCACCAAGCTACTCACCAGACAATTTGAATGATGCATTTTGTCAAACCAACAATACCGAAGGAAGGCATAATTTGAATGAAACTTTCAATCAACCAACAACTACTAATGGCTTGAATTTGCCCAATGTTGATGCCACTGTGCTAACAAATAATGCGACATTCAACGATGATACTTTATCCATTGAGTTCCTACAGGATTCGTCTTCCGTCTCAGATAATGAACAACCAAAGTCCAAAGATTGTTCAGTCAATACAGACTTGGATTTAGTTCCAAGTGCGCCTTTTAGGAAAAAGAAGCAGCAGAAATTGGAACAATTGATGTTGAACGCTATTAATTCTCAGAATGACGTTGTTAATAAGGTATTCGTTATTGTTGTGTTAATAACATATTCGTTATTGTTGTGTTAAAAGTATAAAAAAAAAAATATTGTTAATTCAAATGAAACCTGAAGTAACATTTCAAATAAATTAAACAAAAAGCTATTTTTAATTCATTTTGCAATTCAAAGAGTGACCTTCGAAGCATGAAGTCAGTAAATACAGAATTTACATCTACATCAGTGAACACATGTTTAGTTTTAAAAATAGTCTTGTATTGTTTATACTTGTTACATTATTGATTATTTAGCATTTTTAATAGTTGACAACATATTGAATGCTTTAACTTATATTTGTTTAATACTTTCAGATATTATCTGCTCAAAAAGACATGGTAAATCGATTGCTAGATGTAGATCGAGATCGACAAAATCGTTTAGAACATCGTTTAGATAACTTATTGGATGTAGTTCGAGCAACAGTTATAAATAAGAGTAATGAAAATGATGACGATATATCTCCATCCGAAGAACCATTAATAACAAATTTAGCACCACCTCCAAAACCTGGAGTGATACCTCCAAAATTGGACCTAGTGCCACCAAAACCGTGTCGAGTGCCGTGTACAATGCCAAATGGCCATATAGAATTGATTAATCAAAACCCTATAAACACCAGACCGGGAGTCGTATCTCCTATACTAAGTCCTAACAAAAAACCAGGTGCCATTTGGGCTAAACTTGGCCCAGTTTCAACATCCCCCTTTGTCCGCGCTCAACAACAATTGGGTTTTCCTATACCTCCAAATATGGATACACGAACAAAATCGTCAGCTGAAAGGCGCATTGCTAAAGAAGTTGAAGCAGGGATGGATCCAAAAACTCTGATACTAGAGACAATGGCATTTATTGAAATGGAAAAACAAATTGTTGAAAAGGTAATGAATGCAAAATTACAAACAATGGCCGAGCAAGAGAATAATGCGCGTAGACGATTGTTTTCTTTGAAAGAGCCGTCCATCGCTATGGTTCTTACCACTGCATTTTTAGAGGCTGAAAGGCACTCTCAAGATATTTTCGAAAACGCTAGAATCGCTTTTGAAAAGAACAAAGTTGCTCAATTGAGGAATCAATTTCTGAAGGCTATGAACAAACAAACTATCGGTGATGAAATATTAAGAGGTCAGGGTAAAGATTACGAAAAAATCCAACAATTAAGTATGCAGAAAAAATTTATTCAAGACCCTTGTGATGCTTCAACTCCCGCTAAACCTATCCAGCAAACGGTACGTGTAGTAGAATTTATCTAATATTATATCAATTAGATTCACGGCTTTTCTGATTTATTTTACAGAGATTATATTCAATGTTTTATAAAATTAAATTTGTAATTTATTTTTTTCAAATCTTTCTTTCCGACCGTTCATTTTTAGACAGGCAAATAAATAAATATATAACTCAGCTCTGTAATGATTGACGTATTTATTTATTTATTTGTCTGTTGTCCAAAAATTAACGGTTGGAAAGAAAAATTTGAAAAACAAAAATTTATATCCTTTTGAATAATAATTTAAATTGTAATTAAATATTGCCCAATTAAAATTAATCTTTACCAAGTTTTTCAGAATGTTCTTTTTAGTAAGGAATTATCTTATTAATCTAATTAAAAACGTTACAATGTTTACAGCGCAACACTGAGGAAGAACCGCGACAGACAATTCAACAGCTTGCTCAACTTGTAATGAATAGCGCTAGATGGCGTGATGCAGCTTCTGCGCGTAGACCATCGCCTTTTGATATGAAAAGTCCTGAACATTTAGAAAATCCTGAAAATAAATTCGTCAAGCCACAAACTTGTAAAGCAAATTCTAATTTTGACACTCTGGATAGTAACATAAAAACTCTTAACTGGATTCAGGATCGATATTCTTATCCTAGCCAATTGGTCACTAACACGTTGCAGCAGCAAAAAAACAGATTTTCATACAATGGAGCAATCCCTGGAGTTGAGCCTTTGGGATTCGTTGTAGAAAAACTAACTGATGATAAAGACTCGGATAATTACCAGATAGATTATGGAAAACGAGTGGGATTCGTTGATACTAAAACATTGGCTGTAAAAAAAGAAGAAAAGGAAGAAAGCGATCACCTGGAACAATTGAAGCAACTTTATCTGCAGGCACAGAAAAGGCAACAACAGAATAATGGTAATATGCTTATGGCTTTACAGAATGATTTAATACAGCAGTACATGAAAGATATGGCAGTTACTAAAGGGGGTAAGGGTTCCGCCGAATCGGATACTGATGAAGAATTTCTTGATACGACAGCCACTATGCAGCCTAGGCGCGGCTCACTTACATCAGGCACATCTTCGAAAGCCAGTAAAGCAGATAAATGCGTGATAAGCTAAGTGATATCTTCTTATTAAGTTTACAAATTGATTTCAATGTTTACATTTGAAAAAGTATTGTCTACTTTGTTTGAAAGCAATATACAATTGAAATTCATTTTTGTATTCAAAATAGAGTAAACATTGAATTAGATAAAGCAAACTATGATCATAAATCAAATTAATTTTTATTCATATTTCATGATAAATATACAATGAACAAATTTACAAAGAATATTTACATTTAA
This sequence comes from Leptoteleia sp. ZL-2020, assembly GCA_022817305.1. Taxonomy (NCBI): domain Eukaryota; kingdom Metazoa; phylum Arthropoda; class Insecta; order Hymenoptera; family Scelionidae; genus Leptoteleia; species Leptoteleia sp. ZL-2020. The sequence continues at coordinate 5,904 of JABFPN010001194.1, forward strand.
CAAATTATGACATTTAAAAACAGAAAACTTAATTTTTGAGTCTCTATTATTTATTTACTGTTCCTTTTTTGTTATCCTTTTTTTCATATACAATTTCATTTACATTTATTATTTCAAACACTTATTACGAAAATATGCCGTTGAAAATATATTATTTAATTCTCTTAATTAATATAGGATTTAATTAATTAATATACATGTAAAAAAACTTCTACATCGTTCCTCTGAAATTAAATAGATCCATAATTTGATATTGCATTCCACATAATATATAATAAATTAGCAAATTCAATACATCTTTTGTTTGCTTAATAATTAAATGAACTAAATGAATTAACTACAATTTGTTGATTCAAATGTAAATATAGTATGTATTTTCGAACAAAACACACCAAATATTATATGTTAGATATAGATTTTATTAATACTTTGCGCTGTTAAATAATAGCTTAAACATAATAACAAAAGTATTGGCAGAAAAATCTAATATTTACAACGGTGTATTTTTGACATTATAAAACTTTAAAGATCATTTTGATCATTTAAATTCAAAATTTAGATATATTTTATTTGATACAGAATATGAAAAATTGGATAATTATGTACCCATTTACCTCCCGCCCCCAAGGTGGATTTAAAATACATTAAATCGATGCGTCTTTTCACGCTGATTACAATAAAATTAAAAAAATGGTCGCTCTCTTGCCGTTCAAAAGATATGGCCAAAAAACTGTACGGTCCGTCGGAGCGTGTCTGGGTAGAGTTGGGCGCACTCTTTTGCTCATAACTCTTATTATATCAACTTTGGGGATATGCTCCAAACGACCAAAATTGATTACAACGATATCCTGGACCTGTGTCTTATCATAGATTTTAAATAAATAGATTTACCAAATTTGTTCAACTTTTGAGGGTTACGCCTCACTGCCATTTATTTTATTAAAATTAATTAAAATCTAACTAAACTAACAATGCTGGTCCAGGATAACGTTGGGAGTAATTTTGGTTATTTGGAACCATATCCCTAAAGTTGATAATTTAAGAGTTATGAGACGCGCTCCGAGGAACCGTACAGTTTTTTGGCCATATCTTTTGAACGGCAACAGAGCGACCATTTTTTTAATTTTATTGTAATCAGCGTGAAAAGACGCATCGATTTCATGTATTAAATCCTCATCTTGGGGGGGGTGGGGGGTGTAAGTGGTTACATAATTACGTAATTTTCTATTGTTATATTTTTTTTACAAAAATCAAATTTGCTATAGATAAAATAGCCTTTGCGAAATATTTCTTTAATTAGTTATTAAGATTTTTAAAACAACATTTAATTTATGAAATCTATTTCTATTGCAATTATAACAAAATACATTTGTGATACAACAGTATGCTTTGCAATTGTAATTTTTAACGTTGTTATAAATATATTTTTCAATAGACAATAGCTTAATCAAACTTTCTAAATAAACACTTTTCGTAGTGCCAAAACCTATATAAGCAGTTGATTAGTGCTTGAAATATTTTTTATTCAAAAATGTCTAGTGCAATGAATTGCGTAACCGTAGAATTGTTACATCAATTACAGAATTCTGAGTAGTTATATGTTGAGATCTTTTTTATACTGATGTCTATTTTTCCTTTTCTTCCAATAGATTTATGTATTGTTTATATTTTTATGAAACAAATATTAGGAAACAGCTTAAAATCATATTGAGACTGAATATTGATTGTAATTATGAATGATAATTAAAAAAGAACTTGGACTATTCATTAAAATTATGTTGGACGGAATATTGTTCATTTTTAGTATTTTATCTCAATATTTGACTTTAAGATTTGATTGCCATTTTAAAATGTAAGTCGTACCATGCTATATCATTTTGCTCACTTATTTGTATGTTTATAATTGAACAAAACCTACTGGTCATTAATTATTTTTAAGTGATTAGTATGTCTTATCTTATCTACATAGTGCAATGTGAACTTATATTCCAAATGTAATTGTTTATAGATATTTATCAATTCAAAAATTGTATTATTTAAGAATAATTTTATTATTCATGAAATTATTGAAATATTTATTTTACATTTATAACATTTTTATAAAGTCTCGGTCGTTTATTTCATAAATACTTTGACATTTTTTTGTAAATGTTTACATTTTAATACCTTGAATAAAAATACTTAATAATATATGAGATGTGAAATTTTGTAAAAAATATCAAACTTTTATTAATAAATATTTTATTTATTACTTATAAATTAAAGATACAAAGAATTTGAATTCTTTTGAACTGAAATAAAAATTTCACATTGCTGAATCATATTATTAATATTTAGAATTAAATAGGTATCTACATTTTAACACGTTGTCTTAACATTATTACATAATCAGTTAAGTATACCTAAGAAAAAATGTATACTTCGAAACGTGCCAATGTAAGGTTGAGTTATGCTGCCATGATGTTATTGTAATGATGTACCTTAAAAACAAGGTTCCTTTAAGAAATAAAGACTATATATGCATTACTCAGATGACACTTCTTTAGCATCCCAACAATAAATAATTGAATATTATTGTAATTCTTAATTACATACATTTTTAATTTAACAATAAAAATAGAAATACTAAATACCAATATAATTCTATTAGCTTTTATAACATTAAGATTGTCGACGGTTTAAAAAATATAATGAGTGATAATCTATATATTATTATAAAAAGTATATCAGGTTCAATTTATTGTCAGCGAACATCATGTATGAACTATTTATCAGGAACAATATGAAATGACTAATGTAATAAAAAATTAAAGTATTCGTTAATCGTTGAATTTTGGTTCCTGAACAACTCCGGCGAATAAGGGCAATGCAATTCTAATATCATCGTTATCACGGACAATTTTTACTAATTGAAAGATAAATGGCTGGTTGATTGAGAAACATTTCGGTAATAAAAGAGACCGATAATTGCACACCATTTCTGTAATAAATCAAAATATTAATTAAATGTAACAAATATAATATTACTGATGATGAAGTGTAATTTGATATTGGCCGCAGTTAGTATTACATAATCAAATCTTTCGCAGGAGTAAATTTCCTTTGTAATATTTCTTAAGATTAATTTGCCATTTAATGCAAAATTATTAACAACTTAATAACAACTTTTCCAATTATACATTAGTAAATTAAATAATAAACTTTTCGATTACAATATTTTTGACAAATATTTAAATTTATACGTTTTAGTTATTAAAAATTCTATTTTACTTGATATCTTATTATATTTAAATAGTTTTTAATATATTTGACATTCGTGATTTCTGTCATTCGTTCAGACTCTACACCATTCTTTCAAATGAAACTCAATTATAACAAGTTATTAATATTATGCATCTTAAAAATGATTGGGATTCCGATTTTTTTTGTTAAATTGGTTATCGTTAATTATATGTATATATATATATATAATAAATAAATAAAAAGGTTAAATAATAAATCGGTCGCATGAGATATCATGTTAGAAAAATGCAACTGTGTCCAATGATTCAATTCCGATTATTAACTGCAAATATATTAAATAATACGTTACCAGTAACTGCAGCCGCTTCGCTACCTTCCTCATTACATACAATATAAGCTTTTTGTATCGCTTTGCTCACACTCATTGATAAATCCGTCATATTGGAAAAGTTGGCACGATTCGTAAATATTTCATTCAAACCCATCTATAAATATGAGTCGTTTTTTTTACAAACGGAAGCTAATTTCGTCTTTTCCCCCATGAAGTTTTAAAATTATATTTGAAACTTGTATATTAAATAATCAGATTTAATTAAAATCAGACGTACTTTTTGTAAGATGTCTTGTAAATTAATAGATGTTTCTATTTTAAATTTTGGCATACTTAATTCTACTTTAGAAACCAGGCCGGTTTTTAATACTTCGGTAATATTTATTAAATTAATATTTTCTATAACATGTGCTAAACCTCCAAATTCAACGGGCATTATTATTACCATGCTGAGTTCATCTCCCTTAAAGAATCAGTTACATGAATTATTATTATACTCTACTATTAACAAGATTGTTGTTCTATTTTAAAAAAAAAAAAAACTTATACTCTGAATATATAACTTTTATATAAACTCACCACGTATGGAATTTCAATAAATGACGCCATCAGTTCATCAATGAAACCATTATTATAAGATCCTATTCTTTTCATTGCAAGAACATTTATAAAATCAGTTTTGTGTATATAAAAAGGCATTTCGGTGGTATTAAGTGGGTCAAATTTATCTTTCCATTGACCTTTGAAATATATTGCGTTTGCAAGTACCAAAGCTGTATCAGAGTTCAAGTCACCTAAATAATCATCATGAAAAATTATTGTTCAATTGCTTAAATATTATATTGATATAAAAATCGTATATTTTTTAAATCAAACTGAATTTATGATACATATAACTTTAAAGCAAGGCGAATCACATTAATTTTTAATTACTACGTTTCATAGTAATATAATAACTGAACATACTTGAATTGACAATTTCCTTGATTTTTTTGTTCGTTTGTTCCTCGCACCAAGTATTAATTTTATGGGCCGCTGTGTTTGCATCAGAAAAATCTATTTGTTCTAATGCAGACCTGAAAGCTGTCTTAGACAATGCTAAGTATTCAGGTTTTATAGGAACTGTTTTTGAAGAAAACAATTTCGTGGCTAAACTTAAGTCAACACCTTTTGCTTTCTAAAACATATTACTTTCATTATTTCGATTTACACTTATTTAACATTACATAAAATGATTAGTTACTAACAAAATGGAACTTGTCTAATTTAAAGTAAACATTTATTTTACAGTGATATGATAAAAGAAATTTCAGAACAAAACGTACATTGAGAGAGTCAACGAAGTTACCATATCCAGTTTGGAAAACATTTTCATTAATTGTTATTCCCAAGACATCGTGTAATTGTTTTTGCGTGGTACCACTTGTACCATAACTGAGCATCGTCAGAATAATATCAACGCTCAGAGGTGAGCATATTATATTGTCTTTTTCATTACCGAAGTAAATCTGAAATCACACCATCCTCGGTTTCAAATTATCGATGCGCAGAAAATGATGTTTTAAAAAATGTCCTGTTTTTTCCTTTCAATAACATTAACTTAAAAAAATATGATGACACTAATTGAATTACTAGTCGTTAAAATATGATCATTTGATATGTTTGTCATTTGAATTAATAAAAGCGTCTCAAATTTATAATCAATAATAAACACAATTGATATTCAACCTTATAAAATTGTGTGCAAAATTGATCGACACTCGAAGCTACGAGTCTCACAGCCTCTGTCATTTTTTCCACTTTAGTAACCATATTTTTTTTTTTTTTATTTTTCCAGATACACTAATAATTGAGAGAGAATTAAAACTGAAAAACAACTGTCATTCGTAGCGCTTGGCACCAACTCGACACGCCTGACACGCCTTGAGCACACTGACTTTTGATTCAATATCACTCTGCAGTCTATAGATCGACCATGTATATACAAGAATCAAGTTATCAAAAATATGCGTCTCTTACAAGAGATCGTCACGCCTCTAACGCGAACCGACAAAACCAATGAAATATTACACATGAAATACAGATACTGGAGATATACACGTAATTGCGATCCTTTTGGTTAATAAGATTATTCTGTAAGGAACTTGGAAGAAAAATTTTCCTGTTATGTCATTGATTATTGTAAAAGAGAAAATTGCATATTGTGAGAACATTATGTAAGGGTTTTGCAATAATTATTGAAGGTTTTGATATCATTGTCACATTTATGATGAAATTCGCGAAAAATCATTTGTAAGCGAGTAAATTCTGTTCGATATAATTTATGATCGTTGATACAATGTCTGCTTATCGTTACTCTGCTGGTGAACTTTGATTTGCTAATACTTGCAATAAGCGATGTTGTTACATTGAGAAAAATTATATAGTAACTTGGGAACGGGTTTGCACTTGTGATAGAATTTATCATCCAATATAATGATTATATATACATATATATATGATAATTTCAACTTCATTTATTAATAAATTCTATCATAAGTACAAACCTGTCCGCAGATTATTAATAATATAGTAAATTTTATTATATAATTTTTCTCAGTGTGTCCTTTTTATTCAAATCGTAACAAGTGGCCAGTTATAAATTAAAAATAATTTGCATTTAATTTAAGTTTGATCTTAATGAAATACAACATTTAACTATTTTACAAAAAATAACGTAATTCGTTATAAATATAATTGATGACTTATGCTTGCAATTACTGGACGTTTATCAAATAAATAAGATAAGATTTGTTAAGATCTAAAATGTGGAAGTTTTATCAGTTAAATAATCAATATGTCAATTGTTTCATTATGACTTTTGTTTACGTTGAGTCTGCTATATTAAGGAAATTTAATATTATAAGTTCATGATTATGAGACAATTAATTTATTGCAATTTTCAAAAATTCTTTCCATTGAAAAAACGAATTATGAGTTACAAAATAATTCATTTTTTAATAAAAAAAAGTTTGCTACAGTTGTAAAGTTCACCATCACTTTCTCTCATCAACATCTTTTCTTCAAGGATAAAATAAATTAGCACGCATATTTCATACATGTTTATTTATAAAAACGTCGACAACTACATCAATAAGTTAAGTACTTTATGTTTTATTATTTACACACAAATATTACCTATATAACATATGCCACATGTTTGTTTGTTTTCTATCAATGAATTTTGTACATGTTTCAACTATTACAGTTCATGAGTCATGTTGTATAGTGTCACTTGTTTGAGTTATGCAAGTAACTGTAATTGTAACTAGCATGTAATGTAGTTCCTGTTTTATTTTCTTACATCTTTGGCTCTTTGACTTTTCCCACAAATTGAGTTATTGTGTTTACTACCGTGCCTTGTTGGTTGTTACTTTTTTTCACAATAAAGAACGCGAATGGATTACTAACTCTAAATTCAGGTGGTAGTGAATAAGCCACCGCTTCAATACCTAGAACATAGTTTTCAATACACGTTTATTTTTAATGACGAATACACCACAGTGGAGATCAATACAAAGTTATAATTATTCGAAATAAGCGTTCATAAATGATTTTATAAACAGTTTGGTAATTAATGATAATACATGTATAGTACGTTTCGCTGAAGAAAAATTAGTTTTTCAATGATGAGACATCAAGTCGGTTAACATTAGTCGGAAACATTAGTATTTCGGATCATTGAACTTTCCCGCAAATAAACAAGCTATACTATTAACTCGATTTTCGCTTAATCTATCAATCTTGATAATTTGAAATAAAAATGGTCGATCAATGCTAAATCGTGGAGGTAACGATGTAAGTTCCACTACACCACCTGAAATTTAAGTTTCCTTCTTAAAAACATATTACGCTTTCCTGATTATTCTTTCCATATTATTTCATTTCCATGATTTTGATAAATCATGCCAGTACTCTATTGAAAATTTTATCTTTATTTGCTTTTAAGTACATTATCATTTTATTATTACTTGTAATATTGTTAATTCAATTTTCTAACAAAATAAGGATTTCTTATTTGTGTTTTAATTAAAGATCTTTTTCAACATCTTTTCTTATTTTTTATGAATGTCAATTTTAAAATGAAACCTTCAATATTAGTTATCTTATCTAGAATAATCAATATATTGTCAAAATACATTTATTTATTTTCTTTATCTCACAAATAATCATAATATTTGAATATTATTTAACTTGGTATAGCCATGTTTCGTTATGTAATCGTTAATCACCCAAAGCTTGTAATAGTTAGTAAATCTCACCACTATGATTAAATAATTAGAATGCTATAGACATTACAGTTAGTGCATAAATTTGAAGAACTTAAAGTATAAGAAATATTTTAAAAAATAACTGACTATTAATGTAACTAATAACACATAAAATCTAGTAGTTATGCATGTACAAATGAATAAAAAATTATTCCTTAAAATGAAGATATTAATGTTACACTATAATAGAAATATTTATATCAACATTAACATAAAACAATAAACCTGACTGTAATTTTATTATGATTTTATTAAAGAAATTATTATTTATTTCATACAAAATACATTTTAGTTGTCGTTATTTTTTTAATTTTTTGGAAGTCTAATGCTTCCAACAAAGAGTGGCGAAGCATATTCGACGTCGAATTGACGTGCATCTTTATATTTCTTATGAACGATGGAGAACATAAATGGACGATCGACGTGCAGTGTTTCAGGGGGTATTGGCATAGACATGAGATTTATTTTAAGACCTGTAATAAGTAAAGTACAATATAAGTGAGTAGAAGCAGAAATATATTGAACTGTTAATTTCGTTAAAATAACTGTTTAATTATTAATAATAACATTATACACTGAAAAAATTTAATCATTTTGATATCATGAAAGTAATAAGAACTAAAAGTTATTTATTTAATAACCAAATAAATCATATTTCGTGTATTTAACTCCGTGTGAGATACACACACACACACACACACACACAAATTCATATTAACAGTAATAGTATATTCAATAATTCAATTGAATGGATTCATTTTAGAATAACTTTTTCAGTGTCGTTAATGTTAAATATATAACATAATGTTTAAGTGTTATATATATTAATGTTATCTCAATTTTCTCAAATGACAGCCACCTTAGTTTATAATATATATAATATAAAGATTAAATATGTTAATGTTATCTCAATATTTTCAAATGGCAGCCACCTCAGTTAAAAAAACCAATTAGTTATTTATTAGTATAAAAGTTAATAATAAACTATTACAACTAAAATTAATAAACACTTCTTGTAATAAATATATTTAAGGAGAATGAATTTATAACTAATATATGATGATACAAATCACAGTTAGTACCTATATAATATAATGAGATAAGTAAACTGTTATAAAACAAGTGAATTCACGCTTCCTTGAATAAAACTTTAATTATAAAACATATTTCTTATAATTTAAACATTATAAAATTTAAGTAAATATTACATTACTTGAAAAGCACAATCAAATAAGTTGAAAAGCACAATCATGCGCTAGATTAAATATTTAAAATCTGCATATAAAATGTACAATATAGTTCTTCAAAGACAGAAAAATACAGTACATGTTTATAAAGAAAATGTTGTACATATATGTTCAAGGCAAAATTAAAACCTTTAAAAACAATATGCCAAAAACAGGTACATTCATGGAATAATCCTCTTAACTTTAGAATTTTGTTGTTAATAAGATCATTTTTTTTTATATCAAGTGGATTTTTCTAAACGTTAGTATATTATATATCTGAGTGTACTGTTGTCGCATGCATATCATTTAGAAGCATGTGCATTCTAAAGCATTAAAGCGTGAATTAAATTCATTAAAGCATTGCACACTACGTAAGTTGTATACTTCTTATATTCATCATGCAACAAACATCATGACACAGTTTTCACATGCTTGAAGATGGATCTACGACAACTCCGCTAAATAGTGGAGTCGTATCGGCAATATTGCTTTTATGAATTATAGTGAAATAAAATGGCTGGTTAATGACAAACTTCCTGATAATTGGTATTGAGCGCACGATCCCTATTGCTCCTGAAAAATATTAACTCATTTAACATGCATGATATTGCAATCTTAATATAAATATATGTGTGATTTTTATTATGTTTAATCCTAACGATAATAATTCCATCTTGCAACCATGAGTCGCGTTTAATCTACAAAATTATAACATTATTTATAAGTTCCTTAGTGAAAATGATTTGCTGAAAAATGTTGAAAAACGCTGAAAAACACTGAAAACCTGCTAATATTGGGACTTTTCAGCATTTTTCAACATTTTTCATAATTGATTTCCGCAAGGGTTCAAATTAATATATGAATTATTTATAAATATAACACTTCTTTTAGTCCATGCTTTACTTTAAACTTATACTTCAGTGTATACAACTCATGATATACAAGCATAAGAAGGCTGCATGGATTTTTATGTCACTATCAATTTGCTATTCTGGTATCCACCTAAAATTAATGAAATAATGTGATTAAAAAGCAATTGGTTAGACAGAAGATAGGCATATAATATTTTTAGTTAAGCTTTAGTAAAATAAAATAAATTCATTACCTTATGTTTATATCAGTATACCAACTATTCGATAATAAAATAGACTGAGACTTCATGTATAATTTATTGTTCTAATTACACTCAATCTGTGGCATTACACGATATTTTTCTCACGTTCACAAAGAATGAATTGCACTTATACTAATTATTTTGTCAGTCCCAGTCATTCCAGTCTAAGTCATCACAAAATTAAAAAAAAAATAATTTAATTCAGTTAAGAAATTAAATTTTTATATTAAATAGATGGTAGTCTCACACTACCCATAAATAATGGTATATTACTAAAAATCATATACAGGAAAGGTCGGTCCACATTAAATTCTTGGCGTTGCTGACCTAGACTAGCACCAACCATTATAGTGCCTGTATAAAAGAAATTATTATAGTACAATGCAGTAATTTATAATCACTGAAGCTCAAAGCAAATAAAGCATTTTGACACGATGACAAGGCGTAAAAAATATTGTTTTAATGTGTCATTGTCAGATTATCTGGTTGTTGTGTTTTCAGATTCTTTATTCTGTAAGTAAATATTGAGATGCCTTCAGATTTGTTATTTAACGAGCAAATTTAAAATAATTACAATTTTTCATTCTAAAAATAAATAAATGAATATACCAACAAATTTTAATGGCAAAAATTAAAATTGTATGTAAAATTTAAACCGCAATGCTTTACACCCTTGGTGATGAAAATGTAGTTTAGTTTGAAATTAAAACAACTAATTACTTTTTATTTAATGTCAGTAAAATACTTCTCTCAGTGTGTGTGTATAAATACAATTAATATTAGGAAAACTTTAGATTGAAAACAAATTATAATTATTTCATCTGGCTCTCTTGTGGCCAAATTAATAGTTTTCAATAAATGTAGGAATATGATTAACAACTTAGAGTTGTAGAAATTCAGTGTCAAAATAACATGTTAACAATTAATATTCCTAAAGTATTGTACGAACGAATAATTAATTAGAAGGTAATACAACTTGGCCTAAGAATAATGGAATGTTTGAACCGTGATTGTATATCATTTAGAAAAATGCTCTGTCTACCCTAAATATGAGTGTTTGTTCTGGTGGCATTGGTCTATTTCCTATTGGTCTTACAACTGCAAAAAAATACATTCAACGTAATAGTTTCACATGTAAAATTGTCCCCATATGATTGTGGTATAAAAACTATATCATTGTGCATAGAGTATGTGATGAGTTTTAATATACACTGTAATGTTGAATAAAATTTGGTAATTTATTGCAAATGACACAGTAACTCATGTTCAAAATTTTGATGTTTTAAATAATTTAATTAATTTAGAAAACTTACCTGCAAAATATTCATTAAATTTATTCGTCCAATTGTCTGGCATGCCCAATTCATTGAAACCAATAATAATAAAAAGAAAAGCCTTCGACAACACGAATTACTTGCATAACTTACTTATAACAAGGCAGAACAAAAACATAATTTTTATGCTACAAAGCAAATGCATTCGCGTATTAAATAGCGTATTATAGTAATATTTAAAATAATTGAATGGACATATAATTTGAACAAATTATCAAGATTACAACTAAAATTGATATCTTGAAAAGCTTTATATTTAAGACAAGGAGAAATAATTATTACATATAAATCAATTAAAGTAATAAAAAAATAGAAAGACCGACACCACACCCAGAGAAAAAATTTATTATTTTTGATTTAAAAAATATTTAGTTAAAATAAATAAATACATTCAAAGAAATTAATTCTTGAATATTAAAAAAATGACCATTATTTGAAACCAATAACCTTACTTTATTTTAAATAAAGTTTTTCTTTGTTTTAACTAAATCTTTCCAGATGAAACAATTTATTTAAAATTAATAAATTTTTTTTCTATGTATATACAGAAGTTAGGAGCAAAGTAAGACGCAACGGGTAAAGGGAAAGAAAACATGAAATGGGGAATAGAAGCGCATTACTATACTAATATTACATACAACTAAAATGGTAACAAAATGTTAAATTAAGAGATGAAGAGAAAAACATACCGGTAACAGCGGCAGCTTCACTGCCTTCTTCGTTGACTTCAATGAAAGCTTTCTGAATGGCGGCAGAAACTTTTAGAGGGGATTTAGATATTCCAGACAAATTGGCAACATTACTGAACATTTCACCCATTCCCAACTGTAAAATAATAAAATATTATGTATTAATTAAATTCATTCAATTATTAAAAGTGGAAAGTGTAATTAAAATTTAATTATTAAATTACATCTTCTATAGTAGATTTCAAATTGAGTTCAGTTTCAATTTTGAACTTTGGCAGGTACAAATCCATGTTGACTTTGTATCCACTGTTGAGGACTTCGGTGACATTGATCTTGTCAAGATTGGCTTGCAGAGAATCTAATCCGTTGATGGCATTGGGCAAGATAATCAATAAGCTGAATTCGTTACCCTAAATATCAAGCGAAAAGTGGCAAAACATTAATTTCTAAATACATTATTACATGCAATATAAGTTGTTATTCAATTAAATTAAAATACTGAAAACTTTGTTAATTTAAGATTAACCATTACCTTGTAAGGCAGTTCAACCCATCTGGCATCAAGATTTTCTAAAACACCGGTGTTGAATCTGTCCTTCTTGTACATGGTTGGAACATCTTTGACAGTCTTTTCGTCAACGTTAAAAGGAAGATTTTGAGTAGCAGAAGGCGAGAATTGTACAGCCCATTGACCCTTAAAGTATATGGCGTTGGTCAAAACAAGAGCAGTGTCGGCGTTGAAGGAATCTGAAAAAAAAACACACACACAAACATTGATCAAATAAATGATCACACTTCTTTATTAGAACAAAATATAATTTTAGAAATTTCAGTATTTATTGGCATTAAATAATTACCAGCTTCAAACAGTTTCTGGATCCTATTGTTGGTTTGAGCAGCAGCCCAATCATTAATGATTTTAGCAGCTGCTTCATTCTTTTGGAAGTCAACCTTCTGCACTTCTGAATAGAAGATTTCTCTCAACAAAGTAATGTATGAGGGTTCCAGTTCAAAACGTTCAGAAGTAAAGATCTTGTTTGCAAGTTTCAATTCAACATTTTGAACATTCTGCAGAATATAATAAGAAGAATTAGAATTTCAGATCCAATGTCACAGTGTAAGTAACGTCTATTTATAGTTTAATTGGGTTTTTAAATTACGTTTAGATTGTTAACAAGAGCACTGTAGCCTGAATCGAAGAGAGGTGCCTCAACGGGCAATTGAAGACCCGACTGCAATTGTTTTAATGTGTTACCCCTGGCACCAACACTCAACATGGCAAGAACAATATCAACGCTCAATGGAGAACAAATCAAATTGTCACGATTTGTTTCTGCAACTTTCTAAAATGACGATTATTATTAATTGATTATTTAAATATTGTTTCTCTTTAGGGAGCAAAATCACTTCTTGCAAGTGAAATACCGAAATATTTGCTTCCTTTATTTAAAGGACATATTATCTAATTCTTTTTAACGAGAAATGCCAAGTGGAATCATATTATATTAAATATATATAAAACAATTTCAATGCATTTTATTTACAAAATATAAGTTTTAATAAGTCTCCAGTACAGTTTAACTAAAATGAGTAATTAAGTGTAAAATAAAATCATCAAAGTATAATAACAATTATAAAATTATTCCCATTTATGAAAATATAAACTCAATGTGATATATTATATTTAGCAAATAACATTATAAGTAATAACATTCTTTACAGATAAGATTTACTATATTTAAAAAATATTCGCAAACGTGTGAAAACATAAATGAGTGAATAATTTTCAATTATAATTATTGAATGTAATTATATTTATATTTTTTATGAATATTTATGAATTTAAACCGCATACCTTCAAAAAGTTTACGGAGAATGCGCTGGCACCATCGTTGACAGCCCTGAGACCAGCGCCAGAATCTACTGGATTTGCTGACGCCATTCCTATTACTAGAATACCGGCTAAGAGAACTAAATAAATGAAATTGTAAAAAAAAAAAAAAAGATTAGTTTTCACTTGGTTTCGAAAACGCTGCCAGAATTGTATTTAACTTTCAAGCGATGGAATTTTCAATTCAGTGTACGAAAAACCATGAAAATGTGACCCCCTGTTGTTTTTACAGTGGAAAGGAGCACATACTTTCTGAAAATCCCAAGTGCGATTTATGTCGACGAGTGACGCGCTTGGTATCTGCTTTGAGTATGTACGTATTGCTCTGACTCACGTAAGAGCACATAGCAGGAAAAATAAACGATCATTTAATAAATACTGGATTTTATTTACCATTAAATACATTATTTTTTAATGTGAATAATTTCATTTAAATTTACGAAGGAACTTTTGTATTAACTAGCTCTGTAACTAATTACATGATTTATTTAATGTTTTTATTTATTTATTTTTAATCATTAACATTCCAGTTACAATTATAGTATTTTGTAATGTAATTATTTAGTCATACCAACATATATAACAAAAATTTATCGCTGAAATTTTACTTTAGAATAAAAAAATTTATATTAACAATGGCAACAATTCATAACATTGCCTAAGTTTGTGCAAATAAACTTATCGGCTATATAATTACCTTTGACTGTTATGCTTGTTTCAATTAATGTATTAACAGATGAACTTTTAATTTTTTTTTTTTTTTACTGAATACGTGTTGTGTATTTCTTGTGTAAATGTTTTAATAAAAAAGATTTACTTTCAGCAGTCATATCCAAAAACTTCATTCCGTAAAATTACACTGAGAAAAAAGTTAGGATAAAAATTATTATACTGTATCTAAAAATGAGGACAAATGACATCTTCTTCTTGTCTTAGTTAATATACAGTTTAAAAGAGGTTATAAGAGAAATGAACATTTTTATTATACTGTATCACAGTAACTTGTACAATACTGATAACTTCTTTTACAATGTATCTTAAATATGACAAGAATTGTAATTTGTCCCCATTTTTACATTTAGTATAATAATTTTTATCCCAATTTTTTTCTCAGTGTACAGTATCACTGACACTTGTTACAGTTGTACGCTTCGCGTTTCCTATCGTTTGCCAATTTACAACTGACTGAGTTGCATTTACGTTAAAATATCAATATAGTATAATTATCAATAGATGGCAGTGGCAATGAGTGAACGTAATATAATTTACAACATTATTTCCATTGATTAAACCTATATGGAAGTACTATATTTTCTTTCGCCTACAAATTCATCCGGATAAAGATGCGCGAGAGAGAGGAAAAATCGATAATCGAAGCAAAGAAAATATCCAGCATAATAACACACTTTGTTATTTCAGGAAAATGATAATTTAAAATGTTTTTATTTAATATATATATATATTTAAAAAAACGAAGTTTTGACAATGTGTTCGAAAAATATCTTTACATTTGAATTACAAAAATATTAAAATAAAATTAATTAATACCAAACACATATAAAATTAAGAAAACGATCAAGAAAAAAATAATGATTCGATTGTATGAATTAAAAATACTTCCTTGTAATTAATTAGCATTCGTAATATCATGTAAATGAACATTATGAGGATAGTGTACGCGTCTGAGTTTAAATCTAAATCGGAACAAAATTATCATGAAACATCTAGGATATATAATTCAAAGTAAAATATGTTGTTCGTAAACTGAGAATAATATCACAGAAAAAATTACTGTTTTTAACTGTGTTTTAGATGGTTATCCGCCGTTCGGTAAAATTAGTTTTTTAAATGGAAAAATTTCTGTTTCATTTATAAATATAACATTTAAAACTAATTTCTTTCCTTCTAAAAAACTTTATTTTATCTTTAATTAGTGATATTAACTTTATATAATAATTACTGCAGTAATTATTTCTGTGATATTTCTCTAAATGTAGAAGGAAACATTTAAAAATCGTCCACTTTTTTTCCTTTCTTTTCAGACAACAAAAAAATATCAAATATTTTCATTGCGTGAGTGGTCTTCTTTGCAGTTGTCTTATGCAAATAATTTGTTAGCTTCAAGTTCTCGGATGGAAGAAGATAACTTTCAATCCAAGGACCACGAAGACAAACGAAATAAGTCCCTGAATTTGCATAGTTTGCTGTATTTTGCATCGCCTTCAAAGTACAACAAGGTAACTGCGCAAGGACATCTTTTTTTATGATTGATATTTCTATGCATACCGACCGGGCTTTTGTCGACACTATCGTAATGAACCGCAAACCCTCACATTGTGTTTCGTGTTGATTCGCTTTTGCTGTTTTTATCAACATAATTAGCAACATACTAATTTACTTATTGTAATTATATTCACAATTTATTTTTAAATATGAAATGAATAGTAATATATTTAAATATATTGATGGAATTCATTGCGCATAAGTTTTAACACTGACTGAAAACTAACCTTAAATTTACAGATTTAAAAAAAATTACTTTTATATGACAGAAATATAAATATATGAAGTAGTAGGACTACTGTAATTTAAAATCAAAGCAAATCTTTCTTTGAAACATTTCATTGATACTTTATTATTTTATAAAATTCTTTTTTATAATATATGTAAACAACGAGAAAAATGTTATATTAAAAATTATTGTCTATATCACAAATTGAGGACAAAGGTTATCTACTTGTCACATTTAGACAGTTTAAAAGAGTTTTATGAGAATTTTACAAGCTTGTAAAGGATTATTTATTATAACTCTTTTTATAATATATAAAAAATGTAACATGTAAATAAACGTTGTCCCCACTTTTTGATACAGTACAAAAATTTGTTAACTTAATTTTTATTTAATTTTTATACTTGAAAACTTTGTTGCATTAAATTAAAAAGTTCAAGTCATTTGTATTCCTGAGATGATACCAAACTACCAATCAATCTTTTTAAGCATTGCATATTTATTTAACTTTCATAGTAAGTGACCGCTCATACCTCAAGGATGCGGAATATATTACTCTTCACAAAATATTAACAACTTTCATATTAACATTAAATCAAACAAACCATACTACATTATATAAAAAAATAAAAATAAACAAGTTGTTTTTTTCTCTTTTTATATTTTTATATAATAAAACTGAGTCTCTTTAATAAGTGATATTAACTTTAAAGTGTATTTATCATTAAATGTCGAGAAATACGTTACTTATTTATTATGAAACAATGAATTGCGGTGAATTGATAGTACTGTATCTATGTACTGTACCCTCGACTGAATATAGTTGTTACATTACAACAAACATTGGTATGCTACGTTTATATTAACTGTTTGTTCTAAACAATCTTTTTACTTGCTCATTTTTACACATCTCTCAAATTGTACCATAACAAATCAATTTAATTTCAATGAATTATATTGTCACTGCAATTAAATTTATCTTATAACTTATCTATTGGATTTAAATTTTGTTAATACAATAATTTTTATATTCATGGATCTTGGTTACACGGTTCTTTCAATCTCATTCTTCATCTGAATAATCAGAATCAATATCAAGGGAAGATGGATACATGGAACAAAACAAAATTTGTTTTGTTCCATTTAAAATAGTTAAATTTGAACACTTTATGAGTACTCACATGTCCGCATGGTGGCTGTGTTTATCAGTATAAAAACGTGTATAAAAACGTATATAAAAACTGAACTACTCGACACGAACAGTACGCCAATCGCAATCAATCTGAGCCAGTAACGTAGTGTGTCGCCTATATGAGGACCAGAGGCTAAAGCGTAGCTTAGTATTGCTGATCACTCACTGCTGATAATTTTTTGTTTATTTTACTCGAGGAGGGGACACAAATGACATTGTTAAATTGCACGCACACGTTTGTCTTTTCATTAGGGGCAATACGTGGTAAAATGAAGGAAATTTTTTTTTTAAATTTTATATTCACACTAATGACAACAACGATATTTTCATTACAATTTTCAACTCACTAAATGTATTTATTATTATTATTATTATTATTATTATTATTATTATTAATGAAACTTGATTACAACAAGGCACAATAACAATTTATCACTCATTTTTTGTTTAATCTATATAATAGGATAAAGTACCGCAAAGATTTTGTAAAGCCTCTCCGACTCAAGAGAGGAATTTTTTGGCCTAAGGGCTGAAATTGAATAAATATACTACTATTCTCTTATTACTCAGAAAAAAGTTTTCTATAATTTACTGTTTGTATTAAGACACTAATGTAAAACTAACAAATCCTACGTAGCTATCAAATATTTGCTAGCTTAATTTTACTTTTTATTATGTCACTTCAAAACTTTACTATATTATATATATATATAGCATTCTAAATATTTTTCACTTTATTTACTTTTAAAAGTAAGATAAATACATCTTACTTTTAAAAGTAAATAAAGGATATTAGCGGCTTAAAAGAAAAAGTAATTTTGAAAGCAGTAAAATTGAGCCTAAGCAACCCAAGTTAGATAGCTTGTCGTATCGAATTTTAATGTTATTTTTCCAATACTTTTTACTATCAACGTTAATATCCTTCAAATAATTTCCATGCTTACTTCAGAAACTTACTGACTTTTAGAACAATTAATCTATTAAAACTCCACGACAACGTATTGGTTAAAGTCAATTTATATTAAGTATTATTTAAAGAGCTTATAAGTATTTAAGTAAATATAACACATTAGGCTACACTGTAACTTTATGAAACTGTTGACTGCGTTACTACTTGCATTATAGGCATAAAAAATTTTGTTCGACTGACCCAAAAGTTCAGCATATCTTATAAGGAAGATAAGTTTTTAAAAGGGTTAAGAACATATGGTTACATAAAACTAATGTACCTAAATTAAAATCATAATTCAATGTTTCTTGTATCTTTAAGTATTTGTTACCAAAATACTTTACATTAACAATTAATTTTATAATTGTTATTTCATAAAAGTAACATTAATAAAAAATGGTAAAATATATAAGTTTACTCATCTGTGTGTTATATATAGTTTAATAGATTCGATGTTTTCAACAGAGTAATAATTTGTATTAGTGTCATTATAATTATGAATAAATAATTATAATACAAATTATTAATAATTCATTTGTCTGTTAAAAAAAGTCAATCTATAAAATTATAAATGGTAAAATACTTAAAAATGCTTTGATGTTATTTAAATATGTTAATTTTATTTAATGGTACTAATTATGAAAGCAATTTTGTGCCTTAATATAACTTTAAAGGTGCGAAAGTAAAAAATTAAAAAACAAATCATAATATATCAATTTAGTTGTTATGATTGAACGATTTATTAATTTTGTTATGACTTTCATTACATTATTAATTTATTAACAAGCACACGTCTTTCTTATTAAAAAAATATTTGTTTAGTATACACGAAGCCTCCATACTGCATGAGTGATCGAAAAAAAATTTTGTATAGTTTTCGACAACAGCCACCTGCAACTTTAATACAACAATAATGTATTAACATCTTTACTTACGCTTGAAGTATATTGATATGCATATAAATTAAATTAAATTAAATGTACTTTAATTCCAAAGAAAATGCAATTGAAATTTAGTCATTAAGAAACGCGATTAAATATTTAGTCAAATGATACAATTCACGGATACATTTGCATTTGTAAATTGTATTCATTTACACATCAGAAAACTTTTGTATGCAGATTTTGGTGATGGATGCAGATGTTTTTTTTTTTTGGTCTATAAAAATATTTTATAAAGGAACCGTGGAATCTTTTAATGATCTTAGATTAGATTATATAAAACATTTTTGTCGACGCAAATAAACCTTCGTAGTTTATAAGTTATTAAAAATATGTTAAATATAAAAACATGAAATAAATGATTTTAGATGTCTGGTTTCGTTCTTTTTTTTATGCTGTCTATTTCTTACAGCCTTTTATTGACTTATTTATAGACGCTAATACCATGACGTAAACAAAAAAAAAAGTAATACTGTATTTGCATTAAACACTATGCACTTTTCGAATTCTAAGTATTTTCTCCAAGTTAAATGTATTGTACCTGTGACGAGTGTCATAAATCAAGCCGGAAAAGCGAAAAATATACTTTGCGCTGATTGTCTGAATCTTTGAGATCAATGACTTTTTTACAACAAACGAAACAATTCCTTTTTTTAATGTGCCTCCTTCCAATATATATATATATATATATATACACTCGACGCTCCCATTTTCCACCTTCTCATTTTCAACGTGCTCCCATTTTCAGCGAAATTTCTTCCCCATTTCCAGCGGAAATGTTCCATTTGTTTCGTTATATCCGGTTCGCTGTTTAACCAATAATAACTGAATATCGATGGCGGGAAATTTAAACTTGCTTAATTCATTAATAATTGTATACAGTTTAAGGCAGCTTACAACCGAAACAACCGAATAGAAATAACCAATGAAAATATACATGCGCTAAACACGTGCGCAATTGCGCCCCGCTGAAAATGGGAGCGTTTCCGGTCTCGATCTCGCTGAAAATGGGAGCGTCGAGTGTATATATATTTAACATGCCTCAAGTGAAATAAAATAAAAATTACTAACTTGCTAGTAAAATAGACGGTATTGAAAATATTTAAAAAATTTACTATCTTAAGTTAGCAGAACATATCAGTTTGCCGTCAAAAAAAGTTGTTTAAGTAGAAAATAGTTGTCAATACACTGACACGTTTTACTATCTTAAGATAGTAATTTTTTAAGATATATGTCCACTTTACTAAACTGTTAGTAATATTATTACATTTTTTATCTCCAAAAAATAAAAATACATTCAAGTAAAAATGAAACATGTATAGTCCATATATGTTATAACAATTTCATACGAGGAAATAAAAAATTCATTTATGGACACATATGTTTTTTCTTATACCATACACGGTCATATACGGTCGATATATGGCAATAATTGATTTCCTTATAAGGGAATTATTGAAAGCATGTATGGCTAGAATATTATATCAATTATTGCCATATAACGGCCATATATGGCCATATATGGATTAAGAGAAAACATATTATGATGTATGAATTTTTTATTCCCATATATGAAATTGTTAAAACATATATGGACCATATGCGGACCATATATACTTCATTTTTACTACGGAAAGTCAATTTAATTGACCAAAAATTGATTAAAAAAGCATAAAAATGACTGGGACGTAGTTGAAAAATGTTATCATTACCCTTCTTTCCAACCGCTTACTTTTTACAAGGCGTATAAGGTTGTAGTAAGTTCACCTAAATGTAAACCAGTGAATTTGTATTTTAAGAGATTATCGTTTAAAAGTTAATATTTTAAAAATCATACCTTAACTGCAATAAAATTACACTACACCTTCAGTACGGTTAGTCTTCGATGAATGATTCATATTTTTTTGCACTAGCTTGAGATAAATGATAAGTTTAATCAATGGATTAACAATGCTTCATAATCAAAATCAATCATAGAAAGATAAAAGTGAAACGGTTGAAAAAATTTAATGTTATCTTTATATATTATTCAATGTAATTTTTCTTACAGTATATTTTCTATGCTGTTATATTTTGTATTGAAATGTTTTCTAAAATCAATTCCATAACATTTGCGCTCAAATTAAGCGTCTTCCAATCTTCCAATTTTTTTATTATAATTGATGGCTTCAGATTTCCTTTGCTTGCAACATTTGCGGTCAATATTATTCTTCATGCATAAATCGCATGTACATGTGGGATCACGAGGTACTTGCGAGTAAGTTTTAGGAGGACAGGGAGGAAATATAATCTTTTCTTCCTCCTCCTCCTCATAATCTTCGTATGGGTTCTACGAAAGAAAGTAAAATATTTACCAATTTTATCATTTAAATTTTTTACTTTAATAATCAGGCAAATATGATTTTACGTAGACTACACCTATTTTAACTTCCAGTTGAAAGGCATTTTTTTATAAATCATATATATACTTTTATATGGTATATAATAATATTTTTAAGAGTAAATAAATTAAATTATCTTCGGCAATATTAAAGAAATCTATAAGCTGGGTTTTCCCATAAAAAATAACGTCTTTTAAACGCTCATAAATTAGCTTTTAAATTTCATTTATACACTGAGAAAAAAGTTGCGATAAAAATTATTATACTAGATGTAAAAATGGGGACAAATTACAATTCTTGTCATATTTAAGATACATTGTAAAAGAAGTTATCAGTATTGTACAAGTTACTGTGATACAGTATAATAAAAATGTTCATTTCTCTTATAACCTCTTTTAAACTGTGTATTAACTAAGACAAGAAGATGTCATTTGTCCCTCTTTTTACATTTAGTATAATAATTTTTTTCTCAGTGTATTAGAAAATTAAATAAACAGTCAGTAAAAATAGTTGAACAGTTTGGTATTAAAAATTGACAAGTAAATTACGTTTAAAATAATTGTTATAATTAATATTTATTAATTTCTAATACAATAAATTTAATTGCAATTTTATCATTCGAATTCATGTTCCATGGAAATGATCGAATTCGATCGAAATCATCGAAACTGTAAATAAAACCGACGACGATCCATTTATTTGCTCGAGCTTAACGTAAATGTTTGTAAATATATTATTACGATTAAATCGGTCTATTAATGGAACTAATTTTTATTTTCATAATTTATTTGTTTCAATGTTTGAATTATTTATTATGTATGTTCTTTAATACGTTTAAATTTTTATAAGACAATCTTCTAATATTTTTCCACTTAACACATTAAATAAGCTCTGAACGACATTAAAAAAAAACTTCCCTATGGATTTTAAATATTTAAATATTATAAATAAAACTATGTTATCTATGAATAATTTTCGTATAAAAAGATAGGTGCACCTGCATTTTGATTGTACAATAGTAATCATCTTCAAATGGCTGAACACTTTGCGGTTCTTGAACTTTTGAAACATTTGTTTCAGGATCTTCGCAACAAGGCAAGTTATCTAAATCATCGCACTCCTTTTTTACTTCTTTTACTTCTTTTACATTTTCTGTATCACATATCGCTTGAGCATCGTCCTCCTTTATCATCTTTCTATTGACACAATAGGAAGGTCTTTTAAACTGTTCCTTCAACCATCCTAGACTTTCAGTGACTAAAAATTACCTTATAATACTCTATTATTTTGTATTTGATAAATAAATTTCCTAGATTTCTTATCATTGCTTTGTTATACTCTGCTCTGGGCAGTGTTCAAAAGCTGTTCTCATTGGTTTATTTTCTAACAATTAATCAATATAAAAGCTTTGAGCACTATTCAGAGATTTATAATAAGCAACGATAGTTGTACTATTTAACAAAAGTATACAATCTAGTAATATTAATTAAATATTATTACAAGACGGGTGTGCACCCTAGTAAGAATGAAACATATATGGTCCATATATGCTTTAACAATTGCATTTAAGAAAATAAAATATTATTGTATAGACATATGTTTTTCCTTAATCCATATATGGCAATAATTGATATAATATTCTAGCTATATATGCTTTTAATAATTTCCTTGTATGGAAATCAATTATTGCCGTATATCTGCCATATATAGCCGCCATATATGGATTAAGGGAAAACATATATGTTCATATAAGTTTCATTTTTACTAGGGCACTTATGATAGAATTCATCGATCAATATAATAAATTATATATATGCTAATTTCAACTATATTTATTAATGAATTCTATCATAAATTCAGATAAGTATTTTGACAAGTAAGTTTATTTTGACACTCGTAAGGTTACAATTCTAATTATTTAAAACTAACTTTTTTCGGATACATTCTCCATAGTATTCTTGACTTTTCCGTCTAACATAATTGATTGACTGAATAAAACTAAATAATTACAAACTTTTCAATGTTTAATTTATAACATTTTTGTGACAGCTTTACACAGCGGCAATTTGTTTTGGAATTTTAAACGCAAATACCGTGTGAAGTTCGTAAATTGCAAAACTTTTCATTTTCCCATAAATTGTTCCCTACCCCCCCCCCCTTTCCTTTTTTTTATAATTTTATCAGTTTTATTGTCTTATCATTTGGGCAACATAATTGTACGTGATATTTAAAAAAATGTTCAATTACACGACAAAGTTTTTAGCTTTTTATAAGTACATTTAAATTAAGAATTAAATAACCTTCGGTCGGGCATAAATTATTCATTTAATTGGCCCATATTACATGCGCAAGGGGCAACAAGTTTTGATAATGATTATCTAATAATGTATTTATACAAAGAAGTATAATATATACCGAAATATATGCGAGACTTAAATATTTTTCTAAATTTACATACTTGTCAAGTGTTATCATAATTGCGTTATCATAAAATAAACATTATTACGAGCACTACTTTTACACATTTTCATAATTATGTAATCGGAAGAGTAATAACAATATAGGCGATTTGGTGGCAAAAAGTGTTACCATTTTCCGATCTACAATAAACCATCAATGTTGATAACAATAACTGTTAAGTATACAAAAAGTGCGGTCAGTTTTAAGGCCGGCATAAAATAAAACGTGAATTATTTCCTTCCTAGAAGGGATAATTACTGCATCGACTGCCACAAGTTTCATTGATTTCAAACTAACTGAACATGATCTGTGTATTTTCCGAGTTATGTAATTAATTATATCTGCAAAAAAGGGAAGACCTTCTCAGGAAATGTGCTTGAAAAATTAAAGACAATAAAGCATCTAACACTTTTCTTAATTTTAAAATAAAAATTGACATTTCGAATTTAGTATTGAACCTCGAAATCGTTCTCTTGTTTAGCATTATATCATCTAAATTGCTAGTTTTCCAACACTGTAATCTTTTCTGCTTGGTGTTGCATGAAAAACAGGTGCAAAACTCATGTTTCAAACCGCGTTTATTGAACTGTCAGTCTCGAGAAAATTAGTTTTTAACAAATCTTTAATGCGATTCAAATTAAATATAACTACCTTGAAACCACAAAACTGTTTCCTTTTTATATTGAAAAATAATTTGAATGTAAAAATTAAAGCATGATTCTTTTCCATTTTTAATTACTGATTATCCAATATATTTGTAAATATACTGGATAAGAATACATATTTTATATACATATATTTTTGTATATCAAGATTATAATAGACTGTGGTCCCCTATTATTTAAGTACGAAGAAAACACTTATTGTTACTTTGACCAGTATAAATAATTAATCATAAAATTAAAAATTTATTACATCTCAAGTTCTTTAAGAGGGATCTTAATATATTCTTTTTAATTTACGATGAAATAACCTAAAACATTAAAATACTGATAGATATTGAATAAATACTGTTAGTAGACTGTATTTAATTATATGATGTTAACAAGTGTTTTATTGATGGTACATGTATTCAAACCTGCAGTCAAACTTTTCTCAGTATAATATGTGCAAATTACAAACAAAAGTATTAAAATATTGTATAATCTCAGAATTCCGTGACAAGTATTAATTCTCAATGAAACAGTTGACATTAATTGCTAAAATTGCAATTAATGCCAGAAAAATCCACAGGAACTGTGTTCCATTTATTATAAAGTGCATAATTGATAGGAAAACATTTGACAAATAAACTTGGTAATTAGGAGCACCGTTAATTGTTACCATCACAAACGAGAAGCAGTTTTGCGTGATGATACGAACAATTTTCGTTTAATCTTCATTGTGCGGCTGCACGCACTTTGCTTTTTCGCATCAATAATAGAATTGTAGCAAAAAAAAAAAAAAAAAGAAAAAGAAAAGAAAAAAAAGAGGG
>JABFPN010001195.1:0-31942 GCA_022817305.1 Leptoteleia sp. ZL-2020
AACGAGAGGCGTTTATTGAAATCGCACCTTCATCTCGGAAGTCTTCGAGTCCAGATATTTCATCTAAAATGAACCGAATTAAATTTTTTCCATTCAGAAGATGTTTCTTCATGGCACGAACTAGGATAAATTGATTCCGTAGCGATTTAAGAAAATGGTGGACATTTAAAAGAAGAACTCCATTTTTCAACACTTTTTTGGAACTTCAAACGTGGATTGACAGGCGAATATCGTAGTTGAACGTATAATCCTAGTTCGTGCCATGAAGAAACATCTTCTGAATGGAAAAAATTTAATTCGGTTCATTTTAGATGAAATATCTGGACTCGAAGACTTCCGAGATGAAGGTGCGATTTCAATAAACGCCTCTCGTTTAGGCAAGGATATTATATATTATATGTAGAAAAATATTGTAAAAAAAATGTTTTCTACTTCTTAAGGAACTAATAAAAAAGATATAAAACAATTTAATTAAATATATATACTTACAAAGTAAAAAAAAAAAAAATGAAACATTGTGCTATTTTTGGCCTCTAACACCAGAATGGTCCCTTAAGTGTCATAAAAAATTCGTTAAGTTAATTATTATATTTAATAATAAATAATTTTTTAAGTAATGTTATATTATTATTAAATATGTTTAAATTTTTATCATTAAAGTTAAAAGTTGATTTCGTGTGATTTCACGAAAAGGGTTGTTCCTTCACTAGCGCCGTATATTGCGCAAAATTTTCTCACAAGCAGTAATTTTTCCACCCATTTAATATATAAGAAATGATTCGATACCTAATAGTATGTCTACCCTGCGTCGTCCGTTATTATTATATTGCGTCTATGTCAGTGTATTGCGTCGTACTATGTTTGTAAATGTATGTGTGTGTGTGTGTGTGTGTATATAACTATTTCGCATATAAAAATGATCCTAATTATAATGTTATTGTACATAGCAATAAATGTTAATAATTAATTAAAAGTAAAAACATGAAAGAAAACAATAAGATGAATAAATAAAAAAATTAAATTAAAATAAATAACAATACAATAAGATAATATGTAAAATGAGAAAATAAAAAGATAAAATAATAAGAATTAAAAGAAAAGAGAAGAGACATTGTTACATAAAAACAAATTTTTTTACTGATTTTGATCATGAAAATTATTTAATATTTACATAAAAATTGTACGACAAATAATCTGAAAGTTTACATTATTCAAAATAAACATTTGGAAAACGAATTATTATGAAATCGTTTGACGTAGGTCGGTTTGGTTGGTTGGGTGGAAATGGAAGAAGTTATGAAATGGTTGAGATGGTTTGACTGTTAGGTCTATAGGGGGTGGCGAATACTAAGTAAGTTTCCTCGAGGGGAGTCTGTGGTACTGATGTACGTACAGGACGGCGGTCCAGGATCACGAAAACGGACCTCTCGGGGAAAGAGTTGTGGGAGACAACTTAACTAAAATAAATAAAGATAAATAAAGAATTTTAAACTAAACGCGGCGCGATACAACAGGGGAGGGGGGGAATGATGCAAAGTTCCCTTGTCTCGGCGGGGGGGCACCTCCTACAAGGTGACCCCGGGGTGACCGGTGCACGTTGTATACGGCGGTCCGGGCCACGGGCAGAGCCTTGTGGTGGCAGAGAGGGGAGGCTGGACTGGCACTTGGGTGAAAGTCCTGGTGATGTGGCACTTTAGTGCCGGGGAGGTGAGCAGCAGTGGACTTCCTGACTAACTGTGGGGGTTAGCCGGCTCTCGCTAATGCGTCCCTCGGTGTAGATGAATTGCGGTTATCGGCGGATTTCCTGGCTAGCGTATGGAGCTGGCCGGCTCCTGCCACCGCTGTCCCTCGGTGCACGACTGGTGTCGCGGTATCGGAGCAGTATTTCGAGAGGAGACTCTCGGTCGACTGCTAGCCGACGAATGGTGTGGAATGCCTGGCAGGCACGTCTTTTATACCCGTGAGAACGGGTGTGCGCAGGCGCCAACATGGCGGCGCGGGGAGTCGAGAGGTGCGCAGGCGCTAACATGGTGGCGCGTGGAGTCGAGGGGTGCACAGGCGCTAACATGGAGGCGCGAGTAGGGGCTATATAAGTGCGGTGTCAGTGGCTCGCGTGCCATTCGTGCTTGGTCGCTTGAGCCGTACGGAGTTCGCGACCAACATGAGATCGCTTCAGCCCCCTTGGGGTTCGCGATATTTTTGGGGCGGTATTTTTCTCAGTGTAGGAATATCAGATATGTTTAGAAACAGTATTAATTCATTAAACAGTTGTATATACACTGCAAAAACAATCCGTAGTGAAAATGTTAATATATTCAATATATCGCAAGAATATTATCAATATATTGTATATTCCAAAATATAATGTTATATTACATATATACTCCGCACAAAAATTAGCACGCCCCCCCCCCTAAAATTGACAAATATTTAGCATTTTGAAAACGTTCATAACCTCTACAATTTTAAATGTCAATTTTCATGTTTGAAAGATTAAAAGATGCTGGTGTTTATTTATTGTTTAGAATAAAATTAGTTGATAATTAAAATATAACATATTAAATTTAACATTTTAAAATATAATAAATATAATTTTTAAAATTATTTAAATTTTATTTATAATAAAAATAATTTTTTTCTTATATCATTTATTAATTTTGTATTTTTTGTTAACATTATTTTTTTATTTAATATTTATTTAATATATTTAATATAATAATAAATAAATTTATTATTATATAATAATATATATAAAAATATTTCAACATTTAATAAAAAATTTTATTCAAATTATTTAAAAATGTATTAAATATTATATTATTAAATAGAAAATAACTGTTTCATTTAATTTAAAATATTTAAACAATATGGCAACAAATGTCCTATGTTTGTTCTGTTGAATACGTCACCTTTCATAAGTAAATATTGTTTTCTAATTTTAGAATATAAAATTTACTGAGTCACAAAACGAATTATTTGTTATAATGTTATAGAATACAATGTATTTTCAGAATGTAAGACGTTTAACGGCGACTAGAAACTAGCACAAAAAACTGTATTCTTCCTATTAGTAAAATAATAAAAGTGTGTATTATTCCTCAAGGAATATTTTTATGAAAAAAAATTATTTTTTTATTGAACAAAAAAAGAATTTCATTTTAAAAATGTGTATTATTTATTTAATGTTTTAATTTCCGCTATTATTATTGAAATGGAAAGAAAAAAAAATACAAAACCGCTTGTTTACATTCACGCACGAAAACAACTGTTTGGCTGAAAAAAACTGATTAATATAAAAGGTATTAAGTTTTCATTATAACCGGTGGTTGGGACCGGTCCGCACCCCGGGTTATAGGGAAAGAGGGACGACAACGGAAGGGGGGAGGGAGAAAAAAACAGAAAAAAAAGTTGGGGTTTGGGCGCCAGTTGGTTTTTCAGTACCGGCCAAACCAACAAACCGTACCCCCTGCTATGCTCGTAGGTGAGGGGCAACACTTAACGTGGGTTCGGTCGTCGCGGGAGACGAACGGACAAAGACGGACACCAAAAAGGAAAAAAAAAGAAAAATAAAGCAATAATGGCGGTAAATAATAGAAAAAAAGTATATTTTGCAAAGTGGTATAAGAGCGAAAAACAAATCAAAAAGACTCTAACGCAATTAGGCCGCGTCGAAGAGAAACAAAAAAAAGACAAGTGTACGAGGCGCGGTAGCCGGGCCGGCGCTCGCGTGGTCTAAAGAAAAAAAAAACGTGGCAAAAATCTCCGGCCCACAATCCGGGGACCGGAACGAGGGCTTTCGGGATGGTCTACCTTGAATACTGGCGAGACCAGTGGCGAGACACACGGCTGCCTGCGTTGCGTTGCCTTCCTCTCTCACTCTCTCTCTCGCACTTGCGTCCGGGCTCGCTGCTGCCCGCCCGTCTCGCTCCACGCGGGGGCCTCCAAACGCCTTCCTCAGGGCCGCGGTAGTCGCCTTCCGGCACGAGAGATCCGGGTGGATCACAGGAAACAAAAGCCTGGTAGTGCTGGGGCTGCTTCGGTCGGCTACTTCCCTCTGGACCGCCACAGCTACGGAGAGATATGGGTCGCATTTTGAGGCATACAGACATTTCGAGCGAGAGTTAAAAAGCCGCTGCGGGCGCCTGAACGATGGCGGAAACAAGGAGGCATGGATCCGAAGACAAAGATTTCAATACCGCGGTCGTTGAGGCGGGACCTCTGTCTCTCGCACACGCATAGAACGCTCTCTCTCCCACTCATACAGGGCGCGCCGTGATCACGCCTAGGCTTTCTGTTCGGTGGGCCACTCGGACAACAAGTGTATCCCGAGCAATTATGTCCCGCGATTTGTACCACGTTACATCATATAAAAAGACATACAATATAATTAACTTATAGCGTTTTTCCTTGGACGGTTCTGACAGGTTCTGTAGTTCCGGAACCTACTCCAGAACTAGCTGAATTATATGTACCGAATGTACACTGTACACTTATTTTATTCAGAGTGCACATGCTACATACATATTATATACTACGGTGTATTTCTCTTTGTATGATAAATAGTTTATTTATTTATTTATTATTTTATACATAAAAAAGAAAATGCATTTTATAACTGGAAAAAGAAATTATTCCGTACGCGATTGAGCTGAGGAGACTCTTAATTTAGTCAGTAATGTATTTTCAATTTTAATAAAAAAATCATATTAAGGTGAAATGTCACTGCTATATTCACGGAATCAGTGTCTTTTTATTTATAATTGTTTAAACGAAAAGATTTAAAAATCGGCCAACGTACGTCCATCCTATGGGATTGGGAGAATATATATTCCTTACCTAAAATTATTTATGCTTTTTGTTGGCGCGACCAACAGCGACGTACGGATAGTGAGGGTGAAAAGAAACAAAAGAACTCGAGTAATGGAAATAAAAAAGTATGAAACAAATTTTATTGAAAGAAAAAAGAAAAAGGTTAACAAAAACTACGAACGTCGACCAGGTCACCCTGGAACGTTAAGCTGCATGAACGCTGTAACCAAAAACGTTGCGTTGCCAGGTTGGCCTGACAACCATAAAGTGCGAAACGAAAAGTCGAAAAGCCGAAAAAAAAGAAAACGCGTAACAAGTCGTTCCGACGTTTGCGAAAAAACCAAAATTAAACTCAATCACTTTAGCGCGAAGAGAACACAGCGAGTGTCCCTCAATAAGATGCGTGTAATTCCGATTAGCGAACTTACTCGCGCGAGAGCTCAAATTGAACTGTTAAATTTTGAACAAATTAGAAATAACGCAGACCTTTAAATTGGGGTCACTTCACAGAAATCAAAATAAAGCGCGTACAAATGCAATGAGTATAAAATTCGCACTGATAACTCTTAAACGAATTGCGATAAAATTAGTAAATAAAGTAGGTAAAATTACAAAGCGAAATTAGTAAATATAGCATGTGATAATAATATTCGACGAAGCTTACAATTTGAGTAAATTCGAAATAATATAAATTTGAAAGTAATGTGTACAATTCCTCGAAAATAAGTTTGGTTTCGCGGAAAAAGAAAATATCTGAGTTCTCGGTATTCAAATTTAAATTAAATCAAATAATACGCCAAAATAATATCATGGAAATAAGATGCGAATAAATGCCGAAATAATCGAAAATAAAAGGAGTTTCCTTTTACGGCCATTTATATGAGAAATTAGCGATTAACTGTCGCAAAAACAAATTAAGAAAAAAGAACACAAAAGTCGCTGAAACATACCGCCCCCCTTGCGTCAGGGCAGAGCTGGCGAGACGAATCTCAAAAAAAATTAAAGGCGAAAAAAATGAAACCAGTAACTTAGCGCGAAAAGTGAGAAATTGCGCTAAGAGGGAAAATAACAAGAATGAAAAAAAAATTTTTTTTTTATTTACTGGTTAGTAGAACGCTGGCACAGGATCCTCTGGCACTCGTTGTCGAAGCCCCTGAATGGCGCGGACATCATTCCAGGATCCAAGGGCACGCTGAAAGCGGTGTCGGTTGGCGAGCAACTCAGAGCTGGCGATGCATCCGCACGAGCAGGTCAGGTGGTATCGCCACCAGAGATCCACCGGTACCAGCAGAAGTTGTCGAGTCGGGACGCCAGGAGTTACCTGGGGTCCGCGGATTTGGTTAAGCTCGCTCACCAGGCACGGGAAGGAGGAATTGATTTCCTCCTGGAAGTGCTGACGCTGCAGCACGTCCAGCCGTCTGCGGGCGTCGGTCTGGCGGCGTAGAGCGCGTTCCCGCCTTGCGGCTTCCGTGGTGCGGCGGAGAGCAGCCTGGTCCCTCTTCTCCTGGACTTCGTTTGCACTTTCCAGCAGCATGTACTTGAGCTGCCCGGAACGGTTCCACCGAAAGGTGTATTTCCCTTCGGGGAATGTGACACGATACCGACGTCCATGTTGCGGGACATGAGTCGGGACCGTGATTGTTCGCAGAGGGAGGGTGACTGAGATCACGTCGCGGGAAGAGTTCGAGGGAGGAGTTACCGCCATCTTACTCTCCGAGGCGCACAAACTCAGGACCGACTGAGCTGGAGAAGAAGGTCGAGGTTGCGGGGGTACCCGCACAACCGAACTTATTTTTGGGATACGGAACCGCTCGAGAGAAGGCGGTCCAGCCTCTTGCAGAAGATCACTGGGCGCAGGTTGGATGAAATCGTGTCGATTTTTGCGGTACATGGTTCCGGGATATCTTGATCGGAATATACTCGGTCGCCTCGTGCCGGCTCGGACTGTACTTGATCGAAAAAATCGGAGTGGGCAATGAGGACGACCGTAGCCCCCCTCGGGTAGCACTTTTGCGGGAGTGCGTGGTAGATCAGTTTTTCGGTAAGGCGCAGAGTTGGTAGATGCTACGACGAAATTGCGATTTCCCCGTCTTTACATCAACCACGCGTACTAACGAATCTTTACCGGGAAACAAATTAATGATTCGCCCCATTTCCCATTTGCAGAGTGGGAGCAGGGAATTTTTTATTAATACCAAATCACCCAATTGGAGATTATTGAAAGTGGTGTGCCACTTGGTGCGTTTTTGGAGATGAATTATAAATTCACTCTGCCATTGGCGCCAAAATGTTTGCGTACATTTTTGAATTGTCTCCCAGCGCGACAGGAGCTTGCTCTCACCATCAGCAAATGTCTTTTGAGAAGGAGACATTAATGATTGGTCGATTAAGAAGTGACCAGGCGTTAATGCGGCTAAGTCATTAACATCCTCGCTCAGTGGTGAGAGGGGGCGCGAATTAAGGCAAGCCTCAATTTTACACAAAAGCGTGTTCATTTCTTCGTTTGTAGGGGTGAATCTGCCGACGATGCGCCTCAAGTGGTGTTTGACAGACTTTACCCCGGCTTCCTGAAGTCCACTGAAGTGCGTGGCAGCGGGGGGATGAAAGCGCCATTGAATACCCCTGTTTGATAGTTGGTTTCCGACTTCAGGGTCTTTCAAATTGGCTCTGAGGCGAGCCCTCAGTTCACGGTCGGCGCCAACGAAATTTGTACCGTTGTCGCTGATTATTTTTTGAGGCAAACCTCGTCTGGAAATAAAGCTTTCTAGCGCGGCAATAAACTCTTTCGCAGAGTAATCCGATACCAACTCTAGGTGAATGGCGCATGTGGCGTGGCAGACGAAGATAGCGATGTAAGATTTGTGCGTCATTTTTCCTCGTCCGGCGCCGTCGCGGACGTGAAAAGGACCGGCGTAGTCGATACCTACGTTGGTGATGGCGCGTGAGACCTGAGCGCGTTCAGGGGTAAGTGGGACCATTTGCTGTTGGCCGCACTGGGCGCGTTCGAGAGTGCATACAATCCAATTGTGCACTATGCGGCGAGTTAAGTTGTGGCAATTCAGTATCCTTTCTCGGACGAGTCTCATTGTGAGTTGCGTGCCACTATGGAGGGAATTAACGTGGCATTGTGTAATTATGAATTTAGAGATGTGGTGATCAGGGAGAATTATGGGGTGAATTTTCTCCGCAGGTAGATAGGAATTTTGGAGGCGCCCTCCAACGCGTAGTATATTATCTCGATCGAGATAAGGAGATAACCTTATCAATTTTGAGCGGGCGGAAATGGGTCTGTTGTGGGACAGGACGCGGATTTCATTTGCAAAGTGAAATCTTTGCACAATTCGTACTATTGTGAGCGTAGCTTGACAGATCTCATCAGCGACTAATATCCTGCTTGATTCGTTGATTTTCTTCGATTTCGAGACGAATCGACGGAGGAATGCCACTACTCTGATTAGTTTTTGCCAGCGCGAGAATTTGAACAGCAGATCCCATTCCGTGGCAATAGTTGTGGCGTGCGTGGTAATTTTCCGTTTGCCCATCTCCGTGTCGAACTTGGCGTGGCTTTCCGGCCATTCCGCTGCCGGAGATGAAAGCCAGGATGGCCCATTCAGCCAAAGTTTCGATGACAAAAATTCCAGCGCGGGCATTCCGCGCGAGTTTAGATCAGCGGGATCATCCTTAGGCGGCACGTGTCTCCATGTCGCTTGAGGGAGCAAAGTTTGAATTTTTGACACCCTATTCGCGATTAGAGTATTCCAATTCGAGGCGTGTTTTCTCAACCACGACAAAGTTAAGAGTCTGACCAACAGAAGATTTCTGTGATGTCGACCGAAATGGCGTGTAATACGTGGACCATTAAGTTGGCCGGTAGTAGGGCTCCGTTTAATTCGAGGATAGGGAGCGACTCTGTTCTTATGAGGGTCACGCGAGTTTTGGCCATGAGAAGCGAGATAATCGGCGGAGCGGCGTGGCGTTCCACGCGAAGATAAGTTACGGCGGAATAAGCACGTATGGAGGCGTCCGAAAAGCCATGAAGGTGAATCGAGGTTATTTGTTCCTCAAAACCAACCCATCGTGGCAAGGTAAATTGGTTCAAGCAGGTCATATCCCTGCGAAACGAGTTCCATGATTCCAAGGTTTCATTGCTGACGTTGTCATCCCAACCTAATTTTTCAAGCCATTGTGCTTGCATCAAAATTTTTGCTCGTATTACGATTGGGGACAACCAACCGAGCGGGTCGTACAATTTGGCGATTTCAGAAAAGAGTTGCCTTTTTGTTAAATTGTCTTGGAGCGTGAGCGGATCGATGGCGAAGAAAAAACATTCTTTGGGCTCCAATTTATCCCTAAAACTTTAATTTCAGTTTCGGAGAATAATTTCAGCTCAACCGCGTGTGAATGATCACTTTGCGGTATTGTTTCCAGTAATTCTCTTGAATTGCTTGCCCATTTATGCAAATTAAATTTCCCGCATTAAAATACGGCGTCAATTTGCGTTTTGATTTCAAGGGCGCGCGGCATTGTTGACGCGCCGAAAAGGACGTCATCCACGTAGATGTCCGAGGAGAGGACGTCGGCGGCGAGGAGAAAGCGTGCCCCTTCCTGACGCACAAGTTCGAGTATCGCGCGCATGGCAAGGTACGGCGCGCACGCGAGGCCGTATGTCACGGTGTTTAATTCTTACGCCGAAAATTCGCCGGTGGGGGAATCCCGCCAAAGAATGCATTGCCATTCCCGATCGTCTGGGTGCACCCAGATTTGTCTAAACATTTTTTCTAGGTCGGCAGAGAAAACAAATTTATGCACGCGCCATTTGAGCAAGATGGCCGTGATGTCTTGTTGCAGTTTTGGACCGATGTGCAATAAGTCGTTCAACGACCTTCCGCTCGACGTTACGCTCGATGCGTTGAAAACGACGCGTATTTTGGTCGTTTGAATGCCGTCGCGAATAACGGCGCGATGCGGTATGAGCAGGCGAGCCTGTTCAATCTTTTGCAGCTTCTTCATGTGACCGAGGTTCTCATATTCCTCCATGAAATTTTTGAGTTGTTCGTGGAGCGAAGGCGATGTGTGAAAGTTTCGTTCTAAGCGCGTGAACGACGCGCGTGCTTTTGAGTAGGATGCACCTAAGTGCATTTCCGGTTGCGAATCGCGAAAAGGCAATTTGACGGCAAACCGACGGGTGTCGTCGCGTTAAACGTTGCGGGCGAAGTGTTCCTCGCAATCTTGCTCATCCTTGATTAATAACGGTTTTTTCGGGATGTTCTCTGTTTCCCAGAACCGTTGCAACATGCTGTCGAGTTGCGTCAAGACGGAGGCATGACAAACGTTGATCTTTCTTTCGGGCGGCGCTCGCGCGTCGAGCGGCCCAGAAATTATCCAGCCGAGAATTGTTTGTTGCGCGATCGGGTCCTTTTGTTCGACCCGTCGCAAGCCCGGCATTATTATTTGTGCATAAAGGTCCGCTCCAAGCAAAAGGTGGACCTTTTCATCGCGGCATAATTTCGGGTCGGCGAGTTTCAGCCCGTTAAACATGACCGGGAAATTGATTGGGAAATTGAAACGGAGATGAGCGCGACCAGCGGTGCGTCCGGCCGGGGTGCCGCCGACCCCGGAGATGACGACGTTGGTTTTCTGCACTTTGATATGGAGCATTTCGATCGCGTTTTCGGATACAAATCTGGATTCGGAGCCTTCATCGATCAATGCTCGTACTTTCAGGCTCTGACCCTGAGCATTGTATAATTTTATAAGCGCGGTCGCCAAAAGAACGGTCTTTTGTTTTTTGCTCATTACGTTATAGCAATGAGTAGTAGGTGATTGTGGCTGGTAGCTGCTGGGGCGATTCAGCTTTGTCTGCGGGTGCGGGTTTAGCTGCAAAATGCAGGAGGGTGTGGTGCTTCTTTCTCTCTTGCTCGCGCACTCTGCGTAGCGGTGTACGCCGCTCAAATAATTCAGGCAGAGATTGTTAGCCCCCCAAACTGTTTGCAGGCGTAAAGCAGGTGAGCCTGTTTGCACATCATGCAAGGTTTGGTTCGTTTGGGTTCATTTCTGGAATTAGGCGCGACATTGTAATCGGATTGTTGGTGGAATTTTCTTGTATTCTCGGGCGGTTTCGCGATAGCGTTGTGGCCGCGGAGCGGTTCAGTACCGTGTTTCGCACGCGAAGATATGGCGAGTGAGGTGCAGATTTTCTTTTCCAAGAAGGACTTGAGCTGAGCGAATGTGGGAAATTCACGACTATCTCCGAGGGAAGATTCCCAATCTCGATAAAGGATGGGATCAAATTTTTCCGAAATATTGAAAGTTAGTACTTGATCCCAGTAGTCCATTAATGAACCCAGTTTTCTCAGCGCAGCAAGCGAATGCGTGATGTGCGTGACTGTTTCTTGGAGCTTTTGATGTTTGTCACTCTCAAGGCGTGACAAATTGAATAATTTTCCGAAATGAGCTTTAATAATGACTCGTTTATTGCGATAATATGTTTCGAGCGTGTTCCATGCGACATCGAAGTTCGCGTCCTCGATGGCGAGGGCCGAAATCATTGATTGCGCGGCAGGGTCTAAACAGGAGTTTAGATATTGGAGCTTTTGTGCACCGCTGAGGGCGAGGTTGGTGCCGATGGAGGAGGAAAAAAGATCCGCGAAATGTTGCCAGTCCCGGAAGCTACCGCTGAATTTGGGAAGCGCGATTACGGGGAGATTAACCGCACTAGGTACACTCACCGGAGCAGCTTGACTTAAAGTCGAATGACCTGGTGGTGACTGAAGTAAAGTCGAGGCGACTGCCAGGTTTCCCAATTCCAGATTGATAAAGTCCACTGCGTCTAGATAGGCCTCATAGGCGACATCATATTCACCCTGGGTGAAGTGCTCGATGTAACCCTTCTCCTCTTCGGTCGTCGAAGTCATCAGTTGCACATTTTGATTTTTGGCTTCGCGCCAAGCGGTATGGAGCAATTCGAGGCGACCTCGAAGAAGCGTTTCGGAGAAATTATTTTTTCTGCGCTTTCGCAGATTCGTTATGCAGTTGCGAATCGATTTCGCATTCTCTTCGAACTCACAGAGGAGCACTTTTACTTGAGCATTTTTTCGAATCACTTTTAGCGTGTGAGTAATCGATCAAACGGCATAAGATAAGCGTTCGAGCGTTTTGTAACTTCGTGTAAACCTCATAAATCCGGCTCAAAGGAACATAAAATGTTGACGCGACCAACAGCGGCGTACGGATCGTGAGGGTGAAAAAAAACAAAAGCACTCGAGTAATGGAAATAAAAAAGTATGAAACAAATTTTATTGAAAGAAAAAAGAAGAAGGTTAACATAAACGACGAACGTTGACCAGGTCTCCCTGGAACGTTAAGCTGCATGAATGCTGTAACCAGAAACGTTGCGTTGTCAGGTTGGCCTGACAACCATTAAGTGCGAAACGAAAAGTCGAAAAGTAGAAAAAAAAAGAAAACGCGTAACAAGTCGTTCCGACGTTTGCGAAAAAACCAAAATTGAACTCAATCACTTTAACGTGGAGAAAACACAGCGAGTGTCCCTCAATAAGGTGCGTGTAATTCCGATTAGCGAACTTACTCGCGCGAGAGCTCAAATTAAACTGTTAAATTTTGAACAAATTAGAAATAACGCAGACCTTTAAACTGAGGTTATTTCACAGAAATCAAATTAAAGCGCGTATAAATATAATGAGTATAAATTCGCACTGATAATACTTAAACGAATTGCGATAAAATTAGTAAATAAAGTAGGTGAAATTACAAAGCGAAATTAGTAAATATAGCATGTTATAATAATATTCGACGAAGCTTACAATTTGAGTAAATTCGAAATAATATAAATTTGAAAATAATGTGTACAATTCCTCGAAAATAAGTTTGATTTCGGGGAAAAAGAAAATATCTGATTTCTCGGTATTCAAAATTAAATTAAATCAAATAATACGCCAAAATAATATCGTAGAAATAAGACACGAATAAAGGCCGAAATAATCGAAAATAGTCCCCGAAACACTTTTCAAATACAACGTAACTTTTCAAAATAGACTTTTTATAAATTCAAAAACCTAGAAAACTCGTTTCCAAAAGTTACGTCGTTTTTGAAAACCATAAATAATTTTAGGTACAGAATAATATTCTCCAAATGCCATGGGATGGACGTACGTTGGCCGATTTTTAAATTTTGTCGTTTAAACAATTATAAATAAAAAGACACTGATTTCGTGAAAATAGCACTGACATTTCACCATAATAACATTTGTTTTGATGTTTTATTTGAATATTCGCTCTAGTCAAAGGCCCTCGAGATGTCGTTACTCGACAATGATACGCGAGACGATAGATTCTCTTTTCTTTTCTTTTTCTTTTTAACACTTTGTTGAGTACTGTTTTGGGAATAACATCGTGAATTTATGTAGATTTGGTTTTGTTATATTAATTAAATACAGTTATATAGTTTTTACAAGCTATCGAGTTATTTATGACTGAACTCTGAACAACATTTATCATTAAATTATAAATAGTACATGAAAATTATTATGTTATGTAACCTTCTCCAAGAACATACTTAGTTTCAGTGAACGTTAATTTTAGAGAAAATCTCACCATCCGCAACATTCATACGAGGTTAAAATTATGCAAAATTAGCTGAGTTGAACATTCACTGAACATAGAAAGTAGCGCCCAAAAATATGTAAATAGATAGTATGCGCTGAAGCTTCAGTGAAGGTAGAATAAAGCTTTATTGAACATAAAGGCATAAAAACAAAATTTATGGTCTTATATGAATTTGAAACTCGATAAAGCCTTCATTTAACATTTATATTAGGTTAATAAGTATTCTTAAATGTAGGTTGTGTAAAGCTAAACTGAACGTTTGTGCGCAAGCTTTAATGAACATTGGTTTTACGTAAAACTAAGCTAATAATATACATTCATTATACATTCCCTGAACAAAAAAACCTTCTATTTACATATTTTTGGGCGCTACTTTCTATGTTCAGTGAATGTTCAACTTAGCTACTTTTGCGTAATTTTGACCTTCTATGAATGTTGCGGAAGTTGGGTTTTTATCTAAAATTAACGTTCACTAAACCTAAGTGTGTTCTTGGGGTAAATTCTAATATATATATAAAATTAATAAATAAAAAAGTAACACATTCAAATAAATATAATTTCATTTAAATATTAACTAAATAATTAAAAATCGATAACCTGAATTAAAATGTTGTAAATAATTTGATACTTCATATATTTTAGTAAATATAATGTAAGTAAATTATTATAAATATAAATTAATATTTTTATATTTTTTAGCATTTTTAAAAATTACTTGATATCGTAATCGAATTTATTTCCATTATGTTTTATTTCTTCTATCTCAATGCAGTCGCGGAATTCAAACTTTCAAATCATAAACTCTACGTTGTATTCTGACAATCCGTTTCCATGTTCAGCTGGCGGTAGCCATGTTGTTGCCAACTTAAATAGCAATTCACGAAATTGTGGGTGTCCAGGAATCACAAATCACGGGTGTACATAACATGCATATAGAATGTGCACTCTGAATAAAATGTGTACAGAGTATATTCTATACACATAATTCATTTGGTTCTGGTGTAGTTTTGTTTTGCAATTTGTTTTGCAACCATTGTAACACGTATTTGCAATTTATTTTGCAAGCATTGTAACACGTATTTTCAATAATACTTTTTCACTTCACACTGCTTCTTTAACATGAAAACAAAAACACTACGTTTTGTAAGCTGCCGATCGTTTATATATTAAGTGTTCCTAAAAATGCGACCGAGAGAAATAGTGAATCATTAGACTTAATTCGACTAAAGCTATTGAACGAGCCATCTGTAGGGCCACTGACTAGACTACATCGTCAATGGTCGATCTTTATCGAAAAGTATTGGTATTTTCTGAATATGTTGAACGTGCTCATTCACGTGCAATAAATATCGATAATTTATGGAGCTGAAGAATGAAACGGTTTTGAAACGGAAAAATGTAAACAAAGGCTGACATAGCTATAGAAAAACTACTAGAAATATCTAATGGTATTAAGGTTAGGTTAAGGTGTAGAATAGCTACGGGACTCGTTACATAGTGATTAGTTGCGGGAAGCTTATGGTGAAGATATGGGAAGTTTATGGTAAAATTATGAGAAGATTATAGTAATGTTAAGAGAAGCTTATGGTAAAATTATGCGAAGTTTATGGTAAAATTACTGTAAGATTAAGGTAAAATTATGGGAAGCTTATGGTAATATTATTAGACGTTATGGGAAATTGATGGTGAAGTTATGGGAAGTTTATGGTAAAAGTATGGGAAGCTTATGGTAAAGTTATTGGGAAGATTATGGTAAAATTAAGAAAAGTTTATAGTAAAGATATGGGACGCTCATGGTAATGTTATTGGGCGTTATGGGAAATTGATGGTGAAGTTATGGGAAGTTTATGGTAAAATTATGAGAAGTTATGGGAAGCAAACGGTAAACTTATGCGAAGCTTATGTTGAAATTATAGGAAGTTTGTGGTGAAATTATGGGAAGTTTATGGTAAAATTATGGGAAGTTTATGGTAATATTATTGGACATTATGGGAAGTTGATGGTAAAGTTATGGGAAGTTTATGGTAAAAGTATGGGAAATTTATGGTAAAGTTATTAGGCGGTTTATGGTGAAATTATGGGAACTTATGGTAATATTATTGGACGTTGTGGGAAGTTGATGGTGAAGTTATGGGACACATATGGTGAAGTCATGGGAAGTCTATGGCAAAGTTATGGAACACATATAGACTGTATATAAAAATTGTATGCGACAGACATAATAAATTTGTACAGAAATATAGGAAATTTTTGGAATGATTATAGTAAGAGGATGAAAACGTTACGGAGAACGTAAGGAAAGTATACGAGAAAGCTATAAGTTATCAATACAAAAGGTATAACCAAAATGGAACAGAAATATGTTTAATAAAAATATTACGAGAAATTTATGACGCCACGTGCATGGCCATACATATTGAAACAATTTTGACCAAATTAAAATAGCAAAAGTCAATTATGTAACGCCCATCGTTAAAGACCAAATGAGGCAATAACAAAAAGTTAATTTCATGTCAAGTATCGGTCAAAAACCCTCGCGTTTTACGCCATCCGTAAGACAGCCAAAGTGTTCATATCAGTCATAGTGCTATTTTGACCAATTAAAAACTGGAAAAGGTATTATCCTATGACGCACATTTTGAAAGCACACGAAAAGCAATAATAAAATCTTGAGTTCATGTCAAGAATCCGTATGGAACACTTTCGTTTCGCGCCATATATATAGCTGCAACTGCATCGCTATCAGACAAAGTGCCATTTTGACTAATTCAAAAGTGGAAAAGGTATTTTTTTATTACTCACATGTTGAGAGTATATAATGGGCAATAATTAAAACTTGTGTTGGTGTCAAGAATCCGTATGGAACACTTTCGTTTCGCGCCGTATATACAGCTGCAACAGCAGCGCTGTCAGACAAAGTGCCATTTTGACTAATTCAAAAGTGGAAAAGGTACTTTTTTATTACTCACATGTTCATAATATATATTGGGACTAATCAAAGGGTTCATAGACATATTTTTATAATTTTTTATGCATTAATGTTTAGGCCTTTTTTCTTTTTCCATACATGTGGCCTGAATCGAAAGTGTTCCATACGGATTCTTGACATGAACACAAGATTTTATTATTGCTCTTTATGTGCTCGACCTCTTACTATAATGTGTTTTATTACCACATCTGAGTAATAAAAAAGTACCTTCTCCACTTTTGAATTAGTCAAAATGGCAGTATAGTGGATAGGATCGCTGTTACAGCTGTATATATAGCGCGAAACGAAAGTGTTCCATATGGACTCTTGACATAAACTCAAGTTTTTATTATTGCTTTTCGTGTCCTTTCTAATGTGCGTCATAGGATAATACATTTTCCAGTTTTTAATTGGTCAAAATAGCACTATGACTGATATGAACACTTTGGCTGTCTTACGGATGGCGTAAAACGTGAGGGTTTTTGACCGATACTTGACATGAAATTAACTTTTTGTTATTGTCTCATTTGGTCTTTAACGATGGGCGTTACATAACTGACTTTTGCTATTTTAATTTGGTAAAAATTTTTTCTATATGGATGGCCATGCACGTGGCGTCATAAATTTCTCGTAATATTTTTATTAAACATATTTCTGTTCCATTTTGGTTATACCTTTTGTATTGATAACATATAGCTTTCTCGTATACTTTCCTTACGTTTTCCGTAACTTTTTCATCCTCTTACTATAATCATTCCCAAAATTTCCTATATTTCTGTATAAATTTATTATGTCTGTCGCATACAATTTTTATATTCTTCGTGTAACCAGTCTATATGTGTTCCTTAACTTTGCCATAGACTTCCCATAACTTCACCATCAACTTCCCACAACGTCCAAAAATATTACCATAAGTTTCCCATATGTATGTATATGTATATAACTAAGTGCAAGCATTCTGGTTCTCCTGCACAAGGAGCACTTGGCGTTGGCCTTTGTACTCCATTTTGCTTGTACTTAACCCAATATGTCGGACTTAATCCCCGGCCTCTCCACAAAGTAGGGGAGCTG
Organism: Leptoteleia sp. ZL-2020; assembly: GCA_022817305.1. NCBI lineage: Eukaryota > Metazoa > Arthropoda > Insecta > Hymenoptera > Scelionidae > Leptoteleia > Leptoteleia sp. ZL-2020. The sequence goes on from JABFPN010001195.1 coordinate 17,471, forward strand.
GTTCGGGCTGACATTCACAAAATTCTCAGATTCTAACATAGCCGAACCCAAGTATTTCATTCTTTCCGTTACGAATCTGTCACATCTGCACAGAACATGCGCAGGTGTTTCCTCTTGTATCCACATCACCTGCAAAGGTCATTTTTTGTTTTTCCCTTTTTGTGGAGATGACATCTAAATTTGCAGTGTCCAGTTATGAGAGATATAACCTCTCTTGCCCTGGTTCTGCTTATTTTCCAGAATTTAGCAGCCATGATATCTGCTTTTTGCGCTAAGAGTTATTTGGTCCATCTTCAACCGTCATATTATTGCCAGTTGTTGCCCTGAATACTTTTCAATTTCTCATTTATATGTTTTATACCTTCCCCAAAGGGAATTCCGACTTGTTGTATTTCACCAAGTCCTTTAGCTCCATCCTTCGCTAGGATGTCTGCTATTTCGTTTCCTTTGAATCCCCGTTATCCAGGGATCTAAAAGAGTCTAACTTTGTTCTTCCATCCGGCTAGTTCATTTAAGAGTCCCGAGGTCCTCTACACTAGCCTTGATTTCCTGGTACAAGCTGTCAGTGCCTTAATAGCTGCCTGACTATCTGAACATATGTTAATGCATTGTCCAGTTATATCATACACAGCAGAAAGCTTTCTATCATCCTGTACCCCATGTTACCAGGTTTCCAGTAACCCAGGCATCTTAATCTATGTGCTGTCATAGCTGCCGCTCCCACTATACACAGTTTCAGATCCTGAACCCCAAGTATCTCTGTGAGAGCGGCAGTAGGAGTGCTCCTTCTTTAGTTCCGTGCTCCTCCACCATACAACTGCCGAGTATGTCACCCTCGGCTTCAGTATGGCAGTATATATCCATTTTATTTTATCGGGTCCTAAGCCCCACTTTATGCCGAAGGCAGACCTACAGTGCGCAAAGGTATTCACAACCTTTTTGCACTGCCAGTCCACGTGCTTTCGCCAAGTTTCCCAAAACTTAACCATAAACTTCCTAATAACTTTACCAGAAACTTCCCATACTTTTACCATCAACTTCCCATAACTTCACCATCAACTTCCCATAACGTCCAATAATATTACCATAAGCTTCCCATTATTTTATCATAAACTTCTCATAATTTTACCATAAGCTGCCCAAAATTTTACCGTAAACTTCTTTTATTTTTACCATAATCTTCCCATAACATTACCATAAGCTTCCCATAACATTACTATAATCTTCTTTTAATTTTATTATAAACTTCCCATATCGTCACCATAAACTTCCCAATATCCTGACCATAAGCTTCCCATAACTTTCCATAATTTTACCTTAAGCTTCCCATAACTTCACCATCAGTTTCCCATAACTTCCAATAACATTACTATAAGCTTTGCATATCTTTACTATAATCTTCTTTTAATTTTACCATAAACTTCCCAATAACGTTACCATAAGGTTCCCATAATTTTACCATAAACTTCCCACAACTTCACAATAAGCTTCCCATATATTTACCATTAGCTTCCCATAATTGTACCATAAACTTCCTTGACTTCACCATAAGCTTCTCGTAAATTTAGTATAATCTTCTCCTAATTTCTCCATACATTTCCCATGTCGTCACCATAAATTTCCCATAACTTCACCATCAATTTTTCATAACGTCCAATATAATTACCATAAGTTTCCCTTAATTTTACCATAAGCTTCCCATAATTTTACCATAAACTTGCCCTAACTTTACCATAAGCTTCACTTAACATTACTATAATCTTCTCATAACTTCACCATAAGCTTCCTATAACTAATCATTAATCCCGTAATGAGTGCCGTAGCTATTCTACACCTTAGCCTAGCCTTAATACCATTAGATATTTCTAGTAGTTTTTGTATAGCTATGTCAGCCTTTCTTTACATTTTTTCGTTTCAAAAGCGTTTCATTCTTCAGCTCCATCGATAATTTATATAACCTTCAAACTTCAGTTTCAATTAATCACTGCGTACTAATTATTGTCAAATTTGTTTGTTTTTGCTGTTGCGCGCAATTTAATTAATGAAATACATGTTAAAAAATATTGTGATTGAATCAATAAAAAACAAACCCGTGCACATTTCACCGTCAATGGAACGTAAAACGTTTTATGCCTATTAAAAGCAGGTAAATATTATAATTCTCTACATTTTATTCAACAATCGGGTGGAAATATGTATGTATTTGTTTTTTTTTAAAAATACCGAAACAAACAGAATTTCGGATTTGGTTCTATTTGTTTATATTATTACAATACTTATATTTTAAAAAAGTCAACGAATTGAAAATTGAATTTTTTACATTCCAATTAATAAGTGTATGTTTTTCATTTATAAAATGTTTTGAGATTTTGAAAAATAGGGCTTTTTATAATAGTGTAATTTTTTCTTATTTTTCATTTAATTTAATAGTAAATGGTTTATGTCTGAGTAAATAAAAACTTTTCTAATAAATGAACTAAATAAAGAATTAAAAGAAATATATAAAAAAACAGCTATATAAGTAAAATGTTTTATAACTACTAGATTAATCAGATTTATAAAAATAAGAATTTAAATAAACTTTAAAATTGCAAAATTTCCGCACAATTACACTAAAAAATGATAAATAAACATAATTTAGGATCCAAATAATTTACTTTTATAATTTGGAAAATAATTATTTAATATGAAACAATTTTTACAGCGATAAAAATTTTAAAGTCTAACTATATGACCGCTATTTTTTTGTTTATTCAGGAAATTGTGTAATAATTAAAACTTATGAAATATTTGAATTTGTTGGTTTCCCTCTTAGCCACTTCAATTTCCATTTCTTAAGTTTAAAAACAGAAAATCATTTTTTTAAATGTGAATTTTAAGTCTTCAAGTTTTAAACTATTTTTACAATTTTTAATTTAATACTTTAAAATATTAAAATAAAAAATAAAAAATTTAAAACATTTTTACAATTTTAAAACATTTCTAAACCAGAAAATCTCCACAAAATACAGTTTAAGTAATTTATTTGTTATTTACAGGAATTAACTAATTTGAAGGATCTAATTAATTAAAAATGTTCGATTGTTATAATGCCAGCGAAAGAACCAGACGCAGAGGTGTGCAATGATACATGAATGTTGTGTATATATTACACTGTAAAAAATGGTATCTTGAATCAAGTAGAATCGAATTGAATTAACTCTTATTCCGAGTCAAATACGTTCAAGTTTATTTATAAATTGACATGGTTCATTTTATTAAAACAAATAAAATATCTTTCGAGTTGAATTAACTTCATACGGAAAAATATTTCCTTTAATAACTTTCTAAAAAAATCTTTCATGAACTCGCCTTTGCTAGGATTAGAACTCGGTAGGTACATATTTTAACGCAGTGTTAAAACTTAAATCACTGAGGCATCGAGTTGAAGACCTCATTTTTTTTCAGTGTATGTAGAAATATTATATAATGAAATGATAATTATAACTGAATAGGAAGTTAAGATTCTAGAATCACAATATCAATAATATTTAAATACATTGTGTTGCTGACGAAACATTTAATAAATTATAAAGTAGGGGATATTAACATAAATTGTATATATATTTTATAACCGTGTTTCGGGGCTTGTCCGCGCCCCGGGTTATGGCTCGACCGCGCGTCCGTTGGGACGTGGGAGGAAAAGAGGGACGACTACGGAAGGGTGGGGGGGAAGAAAAAAGGAAAAAAGGGTTGGAGTTTGGGCGCTAATTGGTTTTTCGGGGACGGCCAAACCAACAAACCGTACCCTCGGCTGCTCACGTCGGTGAGGGGTCACACTTAAACGCGGGTTCGGTCGTTGCGGGAGACGATCGGACAAGGACGGACGACTTGATCGCCGCGCAACTGAGAAGGACGGACACAAAAAGGAAGATAAGAAAAAAGTACTCTACAGCGACGGAACGAAAGTTAATGGAAAAAAATATATTTGGTTATGTAATTACAAAGGAAAAAAAACAATAAGGCGTTTATATTACAAAAAGATATTGGATCATTGCCCGAAACAAACAATGTGGTTTCGTATTACAAAAAAAGAGAATATCGCGACGCGATCCGCGGATTGAATTCCGGGGACCGGAACGAGAGCTTTTACTTGACACTTCTACATTTTTCCGGCGAGATTACGACTGCACTCGGTACGCTTCCTCTCTCTCTCTCTCTCCCTCTCCCTCTCTCTCTCGAACTAGGTGTACATCACTATCAGTGGTTCAGCATGACCAAAGAGTGACTTTGCAATTTTACGTCATTATGACATCATGGTGATGTAACAATGTGATATCACAGTAAAGTCACAATGACTTAACAGTATCATCACATGGACACAACCATTATGTCAGAATGACGTCACAGTGATGTCACATTGACGTTGCAATGATGTCACAATTTTTTATAAAATTATTGATAAAAATAAAATGTTATTATAAATTCATAATAACGTCCCAGTAACGTAACATCGCAAAGTCACTGTTTGGTCACGCTGAACAAGTTACAATCTATATCATTGATCATAAAATTATTGTTATGGGTCACTTGAATAAAGACAATGATGAAGATGTTAATGAAAGACATCAGTTGAATAATCTTGAAAGATCCTGGTTTGTACGAAGGGGCACCGATAACTGTGAGTGAGAGTATGCTGAGCATATTAAATTTTATGCACCGATATAAAGGTAAAAAAGAGATACTTCAAGACTTGTTTCCACTAATTGCGATACATCTTCCTCAGCCAAATACTTTCCGAAAGACAGTACACAAATTTTATATGTACTTTGAAGATACTTACGTGCCAACTAAGAAGCATTATTATTGCAAAACTTGCAACCGTAATCTTCAAAATAAACACGAAGTATGCGACTGCGCAGAGGAGACGAAAACACGCTATTTCATTAGGGTCCTCTTATACCACAACTGCAGAAACTTTTGAGTCGTCCAGGTTTCTATGAGTCACTGAATCATCGTTTTGAACGAAACAATTTTGGCAACGATTACAGCGATGTGTATGATGGGAAAATTTATAAAGAATTAATTGAACAAAATAGATTGTTAAGTGATTTGAAAAAAATATCATTCACATGGTATACCGATGGTGTTAAGATTTTTAAAACACCTTACGACATTTGGCCAACATATCTCATCACTAACTGTTTCGGCGGCTCCGAGTCCCGAATTAATTTTGCTCTTTGTTTTTTTAAATAAACTCTATTATCTCTACTTTTTATTATCCACAACTTGAGTCACTCTTCCACATAACGTGCTGACCCTACAATCAGCACTGTTATTCGTGGAATAGTGACGTCCGCGTGACAAAAGTCCTATTGTCAGGAATATTTAACAAATGCCAGTTTCGCGGTTTATGTTGTATGCTCGAACATAAACAAACTCATAACGACACTCACTGTGAGTATAACATCGTTTAAATTTTCTCCGTCTTATTTTATCATTTTGACGGTATATTAACCACTTTTTCCGAGTTTTAACATATTTATATAGACAGTGCAACGGGCTGCTCTCAAAGGAAATAAGAGTTGCAAAGTTTGTTGCGCAATTTTAAATTTTAAACCATTGGACATTATTACTTACAAATTGGACTGCCGTTGCGGATATTGAGGATGGAGTTTGACCATTGCCGCTGACGCAGTAACCCGGAGTGACGAAATCACATTAAAAACCTGTATTTGGATAGTATTTAGAAAAAAGTTTTAAAAAAAAAAAGTTTTAAATTTTAAGTTATAAATTTTGAAAATTTTGATTAAATTCGACAAATACATATTATAATTTGAATTTTAAAATTTAAAAGGCCGAAAAACATAACAAAGCCACTGTAAACAGTGAGTGTAAATACGATTGACAGATAATTTAGTTTGATATAATTGAAGCGAAAGATTTTAAAATTTAATTTTATATAAAATGAATGGAAATAAGTGTTGTGAGTGTAAGCGTGTGGTCCATGATGACACTAAGTGTCATAAATGTAACCGTCCTTATCGCCAAGAATGTAAAATAGGTAGAAATGTTGTGACGGATGGTGCCGGGCACCGCCCGTCAATCATCCGCCACTGCCGGCCCCTAACTCGCGCAACTTCTCGCGAGACCGCGTGCGAAGCACATGTTCGGTCACGGGCGCCGCCATACTGTTCTGGGTCGCCGCACGAACGCAATCGTGCCGCTTTGGTTTTCCGTTTTCGCTTTTCCCCCGCGACGAGGGAGTCCCGCTTACGTTTGGTCGGGTCGGTCGTCGCGTTGTTGTCATCAGCGAGGACAGGAGGAGCGAACGAGCCAGCAAAACTGCCGCAGGAGGTGAGCAACGAGGCCGGAGGCGCCAATCTTCCTCTCTCTGTCCCTCAGCCGGTAGGATGACCGGCTAAGCCACCACGAGGCCCGCCGGTCCCGCGGGCAGCCTCCCCGTCGCCTTGGCGATGGGCAACACCGGTGAGTCGTAAAGTCCATCCGCCGGCCGGCCGCCGGGCCGTGCCAGAGCGATCATTTAACTCTCGCGATCTCCTCTCTCTCTCACGTCGGCCGAGGCCGTTACATCATTTATTCTATCCTGTTTCTATTTGATTTCCTGCGAATCTTGTTGCGCGGCCCCGATGAGCCGAATCGTCACCCCGTGAGTGACGTGGTGTGTGCCGACCCGGCTCCCCGAGGAGTCCGCGACCGGGTTTAGGGCCCCGCGGTGCGAAGAGTCGCTCTCTCTCGCACCGCGGCAGAGTGGTGTGGACGAATGAGTGTGCGTGTGTGCGTGACCGTGGAATGTTTGTGTTTATTTTTTTTGTTTATCGCCGGCGAGTATTTTGAATGTGTTGTGTGTGCGGAATGAGTGAGTTTTGAGTGAGAAATTTTCGACCCGTGAGTGGGACTGCGACAGCGATATCTTCGTCCCACTCACGGGCCAAATGACTTGTAACTGCGGGAATTATTTTTGTATTATTTTGCGGCTTGCTTGGCGTCCTGCCGCGGAGGGCGGTTGATAATAAAAGTTCCTATTCTTTCTAAATACCGAAATGTGTCTATTTAGTGTATTTAATTGCCCGCCCCTATCCCGTCACCCGTGCGCGAAACTCCTTTGGCCGTTTCCGGTCAAAACGGCCTGGCGCTCAATGGAGAGTTGGCCGAGGAAAGGGCCGGGCGGAAAACCGGCGTGCCCCGGGAGGCCCTGTCCGTCGGGCTCCCGCGGACGCCGCGTTACAACCTATAATGTTTTATTAAATAAGAACGTTATCGTTTATTTAAGTACAATTTGTTATTTATTTTATAAAACTCAACCGTATCATGGGAAGGTTTAATAGTAGTTGTATCGTACCATTTGGCAAAATTGAACAAATTAATGGTATCAAGCAGTGTTGGTCTAGTACACGCAGAAAAATGAATGTATAAATTTTCCCATAAATAATTAGAATGGAACCCCAGAAGACAATTTAAGAATATACTTACTTTCAATTATATAACAAATGCCAAAAAAAAAGAATTTATTCCAATAAATATATAGGAAAAATACTTAATTATAATTTATAAACTAAAAAAGTAGTTACTAAAATTATATTTTATGTACATTCACATAATAACACAGAGAATTCCAATAAATTATCAGACGTCCTATTGCAAATATTTTTTCTATAAATTTATGGGAAAAGTTATTAGTGACAAAGGAAAATCTGAAAGATCTATTGGAAATAACCAATAACAATTTATTTTTCCCAATACCTGCATCGAAAACGCTGCGATTCGCGCCTGTTTTACGTGACGAAAGTGGCTCTTTGCCTCCCAAGGGAAGCAAAGAAATCTAGTTAAAGTAACAACTTTAATACTACTGCATATAAACAAAAAATTAAAAGAAAAGTTATTATATATATTAAATGATACTAAAAAAAATATGATAATGTTTAATCATCATAATGTGGAACATTATCAAATTTCATAATTATTTTTTAAATCGAATTTTGATTGTATTTTCACAACGCAACCTATTGTGTAAGACTCCGGTACTCTAGGTTAGTATTACGGTTAGTATTACATTATTTAAATACGTATTATTCAAGTGTGTATTATTCAAGTGTGTATTATTCAAGTGCGTAGTATACAAGTGCGTATTATTCAAGTTATTTAAGTTATAAAGTTCAGTAATTGAAAAAAAAAAGAAAATGAGTGACGATGGCTACGAAACGCTCCGGAAATTGTTATAAATGTAGCGAAAGCTGCTGACAGTTTGTTACCGAAAATATCATTGAATAAATATAACGTGCAATACATTGCATTTATAAAAAAATAAAATTTTGGAACTTGTGCTCCAAAACAGCATTGTTTTATCCTTCCATAATAAATTAAAGAATTCTTTTTAAAAGTAGCTTTTATTTATAATCGGGGGCTTTGCCCCCGAACCCCCACCGGGGCTTCGCCCCCTGGACCCCCAGCGAAGCTTCGCTCTTTAAAATAAATACATAGGTGACTTTTCAATGCAGGTATTGAAAAAAATATCGTGTGCTACTCGGGTAGCCAACTCACACTCGTCCGCAATTGATCACTTTCGTCCCTAGTTGCACAATATACTATTGGTTGTGTATACGCCATGCGTGTAAACATGTTATTTAAAGGTGGCAGTAACTGTTAACAGTGAAGGAATTGTTTTGAAGAAACCTAGAAGAAATTGTTCTGAAGAAACGGTAAGTTATAACAATATATTTCTATTTCATATTTAATATTTAATCATTTTCAATGCAGACGGTTTTTTGCTAGAAAAAAGATGTATATAATTTATTTCTTTATATTAACTGTTTAATTGTTTACATTTTAGCATTATATTTGATTCAACAAAATGAATGAATTCGAAACAATCAGCAGTGTCAGTGATGATTATGAGGTAAGATGTATATATTTGATTTGAAATATCAAAAGTGCCAGTCTTAATGTTAACATTATTACGTCTTGTTAGAAGTTAGCAATTCAAGTGTCAGTTTCATTAAGACACCAATTGATGAAACATCAGTTTCCCACAATTTTAAGGTTTAATTATATAATTTAAACATTTAATTACATACTAAAATTTAAAAACAAATAATTTTTGCATGTAAACAACATTTAAATTTTATTGTCATTTTTATTTATAATTTATTATATAAAATTATTATATAAAAATAATTTAATTAATATAATTCTGTTGCAATATAGAAAGAGGCAAATCATAGAGTTTCCGTCCCAGTAAATGTAAGTTTTAGTAAATATTACGTTCAATAATATTAAAAGAATTATAAATAATAATTAAATATACGTTCTAATATATTAAAAAAACAAATACAGTGAGAAAAAGTACCAAATTTATTAAGTTTTAACAAAAAGTAATCCATTTGTTTTGAACATTATAATTATAAGTTATAAAATTATAATTTTACTATATTTAAAATATTAAAAATGCTCAAAGAAATATATTATATTATTTCCTACAGGAATTGCAAGTATTTTTAGAAAATGGCGTAGAAGGAAAAGAGCTCTTAGGAGCATATGAAAAAAATAACAAACGGTTACAGAACAATCCCCGACATAAATTAACAATGATTATTATTCGAAGAGAAAAAGACATTGCATTTAAGAATGTTATTTATGGACAAAAGTTAGGCAATTTCAAGTAATAATTTTTAAATTAATTTACATTGTTGTTAATTTATCGTGCCAATATGAAGTATAGGCTAAACTGTAGAATCCGGCCAGTAATGAATATGGCTGCGGAACTTTGACAGATGGGAGGTTAGTTTCTTACCATTAGGAGAAAAATAAAAATGAACAGAACTGCCACATTTGAATATCGAAATAAGACACAATGAATGGCGTAAAATATAATTAATAATTCAATTAAATAAATACGTAGTTATATTTAATTAATTAATAAAAACAATAAATACTTTTATAAATAAATAAAATATAAAAAAATGTTTATACGTAATAATATTCATTGATTTTTAAATTTAGGTTTGTTAGTTTAGTTAATTTTATTTTGTTTCATTAATTTCTAACACATTTTTATATTAATTAAATAATTTGATTGTTAATTAATTAAATTATCAATTTTATTATTTAACTAAATTTATCTATTTATTTTTATTGTATTTACTCAATTAAATTTTTAATTATATTGTACGCCATTCACTGTCTTATTTAGATATTCAAATGTGGCGGTTTAATTCATTTATATTTTTCTCCTAATGGTATGAAACCAACCTCCCATCAGTGATGCCAATGAGCCGTGGGCCGTTTTCTATGTAGTAGTATTACATGTGCAATCGTATTCGAGTATCTTCGGCGGCGCTCGTTCGAAATCGCTAGAGTCTCTGTTGCACATGGCCGTAGTGCGTCAATTAATCATCAAAACTTATTTAATATTTAATATTATAATAGAAATACTTCCAAACACGTAAATGAAGCAACGTTGTCACACTGTAACGTTGCGGAATCAAAATTTAAATGAAGTATTTACGAAACAATAATGAAGCGAAACTGAAACGAAAACGAAGCGAAAACTTAACGAGATGAAAATGAAATGAAACATAAATGAGAGCAAAATGCCACTGCAGCGCGCTCGCCAGTTCAACACGACAGCGAGCCCCGTCTACCAATCAGCGCGCCCGTCGATCAAACGCAGTCTCCTCCGCTGCAAGGATATAAGGTGGGCGTGCCGGCCACTCCACACCAGTCCAGTGATGCCAATGAGGGACGTTTTCTATGTAGTAGTGTATACGTGTGCAATCGTATACACTACTACATAGAAAACGTCCCTCATTGGCATCACTGCACCAGTCGTCGGCGAACAGTCGAGCGTGATACTTCTCCCCTCACTCTCTGAGCGTTCGACAGCAGCATAGCCCGTTCAGCGAGAGACAGCCGTGGCGTTTCTCGCTGAGCTTTTAAGAAGCCCGGAATTCTGCCGCTAACGGCGAAGAGCAGCAACAGCAACAACAACAGCAACATCGACGATCCCGTCGGTCCAGGGCAAATAGCCCCAGAAAACAATCGGCTCTTTTAAGACCCACTTTTAACGAAAACTTCATCTTAATAAAGATTTCTTTTTGTTTACTACCTAACTTTCCTCCCCCCTACCCTTCCTTGCATTTACCAAGGCTTTGCCTGTGTCCTCGGACCGCCGTATAGAATGCGCACCGAGTACACGGGGTCACCTTGTAAAAGCGTCCCTCAAAGAAAAGGGGACACTTGCATCACCACCTAGCATCGCGCCGCGTTTAGTGTTTAATTCTTTATTTTTCTTTGTTTACTTTTGTTAGTCTTTTCAACATTTTATTTTTACTTTTTTTATCAATTTTCTTCGAAGGGCCCTTTCGAGATCCTGGACCGCCGTCCTGTACGCGCACCAGCATCACAGACTCCCCTCGAGGAAAGTCACCCAAGGAAGGGGAACGTTGCATCACCCCCTTCAAGATGATATTTAAAGCCTTGCCTCGTCGATTTCGCTATCGCGAACTTTGACAATATGGAGTAAATAAAAATTGATGTCAAACTGAAAAGTTACTTAGTTATCATAAAGACAATAAACTGTATCTAATAAGACCGCAATTGAGCGGATTCGTACTCGTGAACTGAACTAATATTATAATCAGTTAAATAAAATTAACTCGCAACACTTAATAAATTTCGTTTGTTTAAACAAAACAAGTGGCGATTCGGGATCCAGCACAACAAGAAAAAGAAATACCAGAACCTGAACTGCATTATTTCTTCTATTCTTTCTTTCGCGTGGAAATCCACGAATTAATATATGTAAAATTAAATAATTTAAGGGGTTAAAATTAGGAATGTTTATTGTAATTTATCATTGTCTTAACTATGCACCGAGGAAAATTCGTGCAGTTTACGCAACAGCATGCGTAGAGTTGGAGCGTAAACAATTATAACAACAAAAAATATGATTTCAGCAACTGTAAATGGAGTTGTTGGAAGTATTTTCACTCCAACTCCGCGTTAGGAGTTTGTTTTGGAGTCAACTCCCGATATGCAGTTGTGGCTATGACTGTAATTGAAATTGATTACAGTAAACAAATGAAGCACAGATAGTCTTAGAATTAAACTTAAAGTTGTATTGTAAAAGATAGTCAGATGTTCATTAAAAATTATGTACAGCATCTGAATATATAATAATCTAAATTGAAGCTACATGTGTTAAACTGGAAGAATTTTGGTTTTAAGTTTTACGACGACAGCTATTTAGCCAAAAGCTTTTATAAACTATTTTTGCTTACTATCTGTCATTATTATGTCAACTCTAAATGGGTAGTTGTATAGAATACATGCTTACACATTTGACTCCAAATCCAACTTTACATATGCAGTAGCAATTTTTTTCTGAGTGTGTTATTATTTTTTGTTATGCATTTGTTAGCGCGTTGCTAACAGCGTGAAAGGAAAGGATATTACGTTCAAAGATTAGTTGGAAAGGAATATGGAAATAACTCAACACGATTTTGTTTAATTTTTTACAATATATTTTAAAGAATGTTATTGACAATTTATTTTTTTTTCTATCAAGGGTTTGTTAACCAGGTATGACTGGAACGATTAGCTCGGGATATATACCATGAAAATCGGGTGATGCCCGATGGTGAGGAACAAACACACAATGAAACGCGATGCGGGCGAAAGGCGCGAAAGCGAACGTTTTCGTACTGCGAGTACCAAGCGCGAGTTTGGCCGTGAACCAAGTGTCGTTTGATAAGGAGGGGGGAGCGCGTCTTCCAACTAACGCTCGCTTACGCACGAAAATAAAATCACCGATATGCGTTGAAAATAATACGATTTTAATTTTGAATTTATTTTAACGAAGTTTTTCCGATTTAAATCGCGGTGCAATTTGATCCAAACATTGAATTGGCTGTTTGGATACAATGAACTAATATTAATATTGGATACAATGAACTAAACAAAATATTAAATTAAATTAGAAAACGAATACAGTAACTCGATGAGAAAATAATTTTATCTTGAATTTATATTCGACGAACAAAATTAGAAATGAAATCAAAACTTTGAATTTTCGGACTTACGAAAAGCTACTCCGTTTAAATGTAAAATAATATATGATTTTTATTTTTTAATATTAGTTTTGCGTTGCAGAAATACTTTTTTCGCCGTAAGAGCATTACTCTCTTGATTGGAGTAGTTTAGAATTAAAGTTGAACGTGTTTAATAAATTTGGATATGTTCTATTTCTTTCATAAACCTTTTCCTCTTTTACAAAACTTGCACTAATTAAAACAAATTAGAACCTTAATACAATAAGAAAAAATGTATTACTTAAACGCTTTTTTCTCTCAGTGAACCAATTACATTATGCTACGTATCATTTAAGTCTCTTGTCAAAGATTAAGTTTATAAAATATTTATAATCCCAATTAATAGAAAGTTTGAAAGGTAAACGAATTAAAAAACGCAAAGATAAAGGTAAACGAATTAAAAAACGCAAAGGTATCATAGCCAGGTTATAATAAAAAAAAAACGAATTAAAAAACGCAAAGAAAGGTAAACGAATTAAAAAACGCAAAGGTATCATAGCCAGGTTATAATATTCATTTATGTTATATCTATAAAATTATAATTATTATGTATTTTGTGTATCCTGTATAGGGAGGCATGTATGTATTCCAATTGTTGGATACGTACGCTGTGAGCGGATTTTGTCTACTATTTCTTATGTTTTTTGAATGCATATCTGTATCTTGGGCATTTGGAGTTAACAGATTTTATGACGGAATTAAAGAAATGATTGGATATTATCCTTGTTATTGGTGGAAGATTTGTTGGACAGTAACGACTCCAGCTATTTGTGTGGTAAAAACATATTTATATATATATATATATCTATATCTATATCAATTGCAATTTCCAGAACAATCACTGTTCGGCGTTGCAATTCGCCTCCCTTTATATTTTCGCGAGGCCCGCTGAATTACCCAGGCAGAAATTTACCATCGGCATATCATCGGCCCATTGCTAACAACCATCGGGTGACCATCGTCGGCCAATATCGGCACACTGTCGGAATGAAACGCGTTTATCACGTGGGCCAATACTTCCTGCCGATGATTGGCAAATAATCGACTGTTTCCCAAGTAAAAATTAGACTAGATTTTGTCCAGTTCAAAAGTGGTACTAGCCAGACTTTGACCGGTTCAACTGGCCTAGTCAAATCTGACAAGATACTGTCCAGATTCTGGCCCATAAATACTGGAGCATTATATGACTGTATAGAGCCTAGCTAGGTTCTTACCAGTCAAATTCGGTTAGTTTGTACAGTCAAAAAACTATTCCACATTTTTCCATGGAAAAACTATCTAAAACTTAACTAGATTTTTAAGCTAGTTCCTGTCCAGAATCTAGTGTGTTTTTGAAAAATTATTATTATAATTTTTTTTTTCATTGGAATGAAAATTATTTGTT